>BLBF01019870.1:0-19985 GCA_015471245.1 Laticauda colubrina
TCTTCTTCTTCTTCTTCTTCTTCTTCTTCTTCTTCTTCTTCTTCTTCCCTAGCTTTCCCTTCGCGATTCCGTCAAAAACCATCCGCTACAAGATAGGACAAGCTCCTACATCCCCCCACCCCGAGCTTCTTCTGCGCGGTGCTCACTGCGGAACCCATGCCTTACTCTCCCGGTGAGCGAAAGCCAAGAGCGACGAGACCGCAGGCAAGCCACTCGTCCCTTACCTTTTCCTCCCGCCGAAAGCCCACAACGCCCCGAAAGCCAGAGCGGTTGCGAGCGCCAGGCTGTACGCGCCACCAGGCAGCCACTCCAGGAGGCCCATGTTGGCGGAGAGCCTTTTCCCTCCCCGGCGACCGAAAGCGAAGGTCGTTCCCTGCGCTCGGCTAAGTTTCTGCGGGGCAGCCGCTCCTTTTCTTTCGCCCTCACGGCCGCTTCATCAAAAGAGCGGCGTTCTGGGAAGTTTGGAGCTCGGCGTCAAGAAAGCCAAAGTCGAGTGAGCAACCCGCGTTCCGGCTGGAGCTCGGGAGTTCCCGGCCCCTCCTCTTGGGATCGGCCGAAAGAGTTTACACAGGAAAAGGGAAAGGGTGAGGCCTTCTCCCCCCCCCCTCCCTTCCCCGCCCCTTTGCGCGCGAAATGAAAGAACTGATTGTTCTTTTGAGGAAAGGTGGCCAGGTCCGGATCAGTCTCCCAAAGTTGGAAGAAAGTTTCCCGCTGGAAAAGTCACCGGCTCTTAAAACCTGAATCCACCCTTACGCGCTCAAATTTGTTTTTATGTACTTGTTTGTTTTGATTTGACAACTTCTTACAAGATAATAGGAATAAGGATAAACAGGAGTAAGAATACAAGAAATAGGTACGAAGAAATGGGGACCAGAGGACAGGGACGGTAGGCACCGTTGTCACTTATGCGTGCCCCCTTACAGACTTCTTAGGAATGGGGTGAGGTCAATAGTGGATAGTTTGAAGTTAAAAGAGTGGGCATTAGAGGATGTAACAATAGAGTCAGGTAATGCATTCCAGGCAATGACCACTCTCTTGCTGAAGTCCTACTTTCTGCAATCAAGTTTGGAGCAGTTTACATTGAGTTTGCATTTGTTGTGTGCTCTTGTATTGTTGGCTGTTGAAGCTGAAGTAGTCACTGACTAGTAGGACACTGTGACAGATAATTTTGTGGACTATGCTTAAGTGCAACCATAGGCGGCGTAGTTCTAAGTTAGCCAAGACCCAAATTTCAAGCCTGGTGATAAGGATATTCCGTTGTGAGCAGAGGAGTGGACAACTCTTCTCGTGAAATACTTCTGGACTCGCTCAATTGTATTAATGTCCGATATACAGTGCAGATTCCAGACAGATGAGCTGTATTCCGGTATTGGTCTAGCAAAGGTCTTGTATGCCCTAGTTAGCAATTAAATATTACTAGAGGAGAAGCTTTGTAAGATTAGATTTCCAACTCTTAATGCCTTTTTGGCAATGTTGTTTCAGTGAGCTCTGGTGCTTTGATCGTTTGATATGAGTACTCCCAAGGTCCTTGACAGAATGAGGGTTCCTAAATGAAGCCATTTCGACCTAGCTTGTATTTGGTGTACTGGGTTTTTTTTTAACTAATGTGTAGGAGAGAGACATTTTATTCGTTATTTTGAGTTTTGCTAGGGATAGGCTCTGTGGCTTTGCTAGGGATTTGGCCTGGCAGAGTTCCAGTATCCCATAGGAATTTCCCAGAACCTTTCAAAAGATGAGACAGGTCGACATTGTTCTGCTGATTCACTCCTCTGGAGACCAAGCTTCCCACGGTCGGTTTGTAAATTGCTGTAAGTATTGTTGCTATAAGTGCAGTTGCTGTACGTATTGTTGTCCAACCAGGCTACACAACCAAACAATGCTCACAAATACACTCAACACGGGTAATCAGGCTGTGTCAGAGTGGACTGGGAAGCAGATTCAGTGAATCTCCTGCTCCAACAAGAGTTGTCTCACACTTCAGGGGTCTGGATTCATTCCAGTCTTCTCTTTATACCCAGCTTATTTAGTCAGAATCCATGTGTATAGTGCCCTGGTCTTGCCTGGTACTTCACATTCTTACTCTCTGTTCCATGACTCAGTGAAAAGTGCGCTGCATTCCTTACGCCCACTAATGTTCCTCCTGGTAGCATCAGCAATAATTCATTCGTATACACATCCAGAATTTTTTGTTGTCAGTGATACACACATTCCAGCAAAATGAGTTTCCCTATGGATTCAGGAAAAGACTAGATATGGTTGTGCTATAGGCTCACTATAGTCATCACTTATTCTAATATATGATACACTATCATATTGTATCATACTGGTAATTCAACTGTCTATCCATAGGATATAACATGTAATATGTAATATAGGCATCTGTTTAAAAGCCCTCAAATTCATCATTCTCATTCACTTTTTTGATGATGGTATAATATGAGGTTAAATTGCTAAAAAGAAAGATATTGTCCAACAACCAAGACTGTATGTAGTAAGATCAGATAATACATTTTTAAAATTATAAACTAGAAATGCTAACCTCTGCCTCAGAATTTATATTGCGGTATTTTGGCTGCAGTTTAATTATTATCACTTATTTTGAACAAGTTTTACAAAACTATGTAAACTATAAAAACAAAGCAAGCAAGCAAACAAAAAAAACAGAAAAAGGAGAAACTATCGATATATATTATATATTAATTAAATGTCAAACAAATATATAAATCCACAAGGCTGGGAGGATTGATTGCCTAATATTAAAAATATCATAAAATATAGGCCACAGAAAATCATATTGAGTTATTTTTTATTACTTGATAAATTTCATTAATACAATGTAAATATTTGAGTTTGTAATTCATATAGTTTATGTTTAGTATCAAGGACTTTCTACTCCTAAAAATATTTCTGTGTAGGGGGAATTAGATATTGTTTAGAGAACATTGCCATCAATATTGATAGATGGATCAAAATTTCACTGGGTTGGGGGCATAAAATTAATTTCATTAAAATGAATACTGCTTAAAGGTAATCCATATATTAAGAGTTATGTCAATGCAAAATAATTGTTTCTTTGGATAGATAATTTATTCAAGAAATTTATATGGAAAGTAGACCAATAGAAGTTTGTTAGTTAAACTGAGATTATAGACGTATTACATAAAATATGTAAAGATTTCCTAGAAGAGATTTTCTTAACCTTGACATTTTTAGGATGTGTGAATTCAACTGCTAAAATTCCCCAGCCAGCATTCTGGGATTTGAAGTTTATGCATCTAAAGTTGCCAGTGTTAAGAAACACTGTCTTAGATGTTTTAGTCCATCAAGTTTATCATTCTGCCATTAAACATTAGCCTTCTCCAGGAAATCCACAATCATGACTTGGAGTGACAACTTTTTTCCCCGGTAGTTATGTTGTAATAGCCAGGAGCATTCCATTTCTCGAGATATAAGTTTCATCAGAAATCATAAGGTCAGAAGGGTGATGCTCTCTTTTAACCCAAGATGTGTATGCACAACATATCTCCTCAGTAAAAGGGAAAGTGCAGTTGTCACAGTAAGATTTATTATTTATTCATTGTTTGCAAAACCCTAATCTTGAGATAGTCATTCTGTATAACTAAAAGCTAAAACAGGAAAAGACTTAATTCTCATTCAAATCTGGATGGTTTACCTATTTGGGTGATGTAAACACCTCATGGACATGATGTGGAGCAGTGCTAATAGTATTAGATCCTTGTGGATCCTTGGGGCACTTCTTTATCTTTAAATAGAGCTTTTCTGCACATTAGCAGAAGCTCCTTTTGATAAAGCAAGGCTTGCTTTTCCAGAAGGATCAAACAAGCAGAAGATGGTTATTATTTAAGCATGAAAAACAAGTTTCTCATAGCCCTTCATTCTTGTAGCTGCGGGGGGGGGGGGGGATTGATTTTGTCATTATAATGTTGGATAGATTATTAACCATAATATAGCAGACAATGGCCAAATGCAGCTTTTCGGCTCCACTATAGGTATTTTCCATTGTGTTATCAGTGTTTAATTTCTAGGATTTTAGATTTGAGGAAAGTTAACCTTCACTCACAATTCTGTCTTGCCTGGAGCAACATCTAAATGTCTAGCACTGATATTTAATTTTAGTATATGGACAGAAAGCTGCCATAAACTACCATATGTGCTTCAATTTGGCAAGGTGCAAACTGCATTTCTAAAAATATAAGCTATTTGTAATATGAAACATTTTTGTACATTTTCATTACATTCTTAACCAGGCCAATTTTAGACCTAATGACTGCATTCACATAACATAGTAAATTTGTTTTGTTTTAACCCTAGCTACATTTCTTTGGGTGGTTCAACCAAGCCTGTTTGATTAATTTATCATTCCATATGTTGTGCAAATAGCTTCAGATAGCTTAATTCATAATCCGAATTAAACAGGTTGTGTGAATCCAATTAATGTTTCATATCTGTGCAGGTAATTCTTGACTTATGACCACTACTGAGCCTGGAATTTGGTTGTAAGTTATTGTGGTCATTAAGTGATGCATACATGTGGCTGCCTTGCTCAACAACCACCATCCCAACTCTCTGTGCTGCAATCCTTAAGCAACCATGCAGCGGTGCCAGCAGTGGGGGAGGCATTGGGAGGCCCAGTGCCTGCCAACATGTGGATGCCTGTCACAGACTGAAAAGCCTCTTTCTCTCTCTCCCCCGACCCCAGTTCTCCCAAGAACCTGGCCTTCTTCCTCTTGCCTCACCACTCCCAGAAGTCCTCAGTAGATTAGGCCCAGCAGCACATGGTCCTCCTCCCTTTTCCTCTGCACTCAGTGGTGGGATTCAAAAAAATTTACTACCCATTCTGTTTTGTTCGGAAAACACACGAGGTAGACCGGGTTCCAACAACAAATACTTTTATTATCAACAGTTAGTAATGGAACGCCGGCTGAAGCCGGGGCCAGCCCTTTTATACAGGCTGGCTTGCCTGCTTGCAGCCAATGGCAGCTATTTAGATTTGCCGCCTTTTTGGTAGCTCTTTGGATTGGTTCCTAGTGAACCAATCCACTGTTCTTTTTCCTTAGCCAATCAGAATGGTAGATTTGGAGTCATCCACTTTACATACAGAACACCCCTCCCTCCTTAGTTCAGTCCTACGTGGTGACGTAGTCTCGCAGGTAGGTGGGGCTTTTCCGGGCTCGACCTGACCTGCGCGGTTCATTTCCAGTGAGGACTTCGACCGGTTCGGATGGGGCTGCTGTGTCGTCCGTCCTTCTCCCTGGAACCGTCTGGAAGGGTGAGTCAGCCATTTTGCCGCCTGAGTTTCTTAGGCCGGCGGTTCTGCCGCTCCCTCCCGTTTCCTCAGGGCAGGTCGAGCTGGCTTGGCTGGCCCCTTCCGAAGATCTCTTTTCGTGGGTCTCTTCAAACGGTGAGTCTTTTGTTGGCTCTTTTTGGTCATTTTGAATGTTAGTTTTATTTTTAAAAAGTTCTTTATTCGTTTCTCGCCTTTCCCCCCCCACCTCGGTTTGCATTTCGCCGTGTTCTTTTGTGAATGTTTTTAAGTCCGCGGTTCTTTCCATAATTCGAGATCGAAGCTGGTCTATGTGCCGCTTCCATTCCCTCCCATCGTCTAATTTTACCCGGTAGGATTTGGGGCCTGTAGTCTGGATAATTTGCCCGGGTAGCCATACCGGGTCCCCGGAGAAATTTTTAGCGTAAACTAAATCGTCTGTCTCGAATTGTCTGAACCGTGTTGAGGAGTCAGGGGGGTTTTCTGGGGTGAAATTTGGGTGTAACCTATCCAGGTGAGATCTCAATTTTCGCCCCATGAGTAGTTCTGCTGGTGATTTATTTGTGATAGTGCTAGGTGTTATGTGCTGGAGTGTGAGCAACCAGTTTACTTTTTGTTGTATATCTCCAGCGTCCATTCGTTCTAACCCTTCTTTTGTAAACCGGACCATTCTCTCCGCCCTGCCGTTCGCAGCCGGGTGAGCCGGCGCGGTTAGTGCATGTCTTATACCTAGGGAGGCTAGGTATTGCTCAAATGGTATGCTGGTTAGCTGTGGCCCATTATCTGAAACGAGAATGTCTGGTATGCCATGGGTGGCAAACAGGCTGTCTAGTTGCTTAATTACGGCTTCTGTTGTCGTTGATGGCATGATTTTTACTTCAAGCCAATTGGAATAGGCATCAACGACAATCAGAAAAGTATGCCCCTTGGTAGGCCCCGCGAAGTCAATGTGTATTCTTGACCACGGTCCCCGAGGGGTTTCCCAGTCCTTAACGGGTGCTTTTGGTGGGGATGGTCTAATTGTCTGGCATTTGTGGCATGAGCTTACCCAATACTCTATGTCCTTATCAATACCCGGCCACCACACGTAACTTCTGGCGAGGCTTTTCATCTTAACCATTCCGGGGTGCCCTTCATGTAAAAGCCTAAGAAACCTGGGCTGCAGTTTAGCAGGGATTACTACCCGATCACCCCACAACAAACACCCCTTTTGGATGGAAAGTTCAGTCTGTCTGGACCGGAAAGGTTTGGAATTTTTAGTTTTTAGATTCTCCGGCCAGCCTTTACCTACCCAGCTAAGAACGCGGGCAGTCAATGAGTCTTTCGCGGTGGCTCTTGCGACATCATACGCTGATATGGGTAGATCGGGGCATGTCTCGATTTGTAACGCTGTCATCGTTGGTGCCGGGTCTGCGTCGGTTGTTGGCAAAGGCGCTCTGCTCAAAGCGTCCGCATGGGAAATTTGTTTCCCTGGTCGGTGTGTCAGAGTGTAGGAATAGGCCGCCAGGAACTCTGACCATCTCGTCATTCTGGGTGAAAGTATGTTAGGTGTTGGCTTGTTTCCCGCCAAAATCCCCATTAACAGCTTGTGATCCGTTATAATTCGAAAAGTCCTCCCATATACATATTCGTGGAAACGTTTTACTCCAGCGACAATTGCTAGAGCTTCCCTGTCCAATTGGCTATAATTCCGCTCGGTTTTTGATAGAGTCCTAGAATAATATGCGACGGGTGCTTCTCTGCCATCCGGTAGTTGGTGGCTCAGGACGGCACCTACTCCATATGGTGAGGCGTCGCAGGTCACTGTTAATGGCAGAGTGTCGCTAAATTGGATGAGAACGTTTGTTGATGTTAGCAGTCTTTTAATATTTTGGAAGGCTTTTTTTTCTTTGTAACCCCAAGTCCAAGTAGCCTTTTTGTCTAGCAGGCGGTGTAGCGGTTCTGCTATAGTGGCTTTGTTTGGCAGGAATACATTATAGAAATTAATTAATCCTAAGAACGCTTGGAGTTCCGTTTTATTTTTAGGTTCAGGCGCGTCATTTATCGCCTTAACTTTTTTATCTGTGGGGTGGATGCCCTCTCCGTCTATTGAGTAGCCCAGGAATTCAACGTTGTTTTTAACTAGACAGCACTTCTCTCTTTTAACCTTGAGGCCAGATTCTCTAAATTTAGTCAGAACCTTTTTTAGTCTGTTCCTTAATTGTGTTTCATCTCTGGCCGAGATTAGGACGTCGTCGAAATAGGGAACGACTCCTTGTATGCCATTTAGAAGGCGTTCCATTAGACTCTGGAAGACGCCAGGGGCTACGCTTACTCCAAATTGGAGTCGGTGGCATTTGAATGCGCCTTTATGGGTGACAATAGTCTGCGCTTCTGCTGTTTCTGGGTCTACTGGGAGTTGTTGATAGGCTTGTGCCAAGTCGAGTTTGGCGAAAACTTTGCCATTTCCCAGGGAATGGAGCAAATGCTGGACTACGGGCACCAGGTATGCGCTTGGTTGTAATGCGTGGTTCAGGGTAGCCTTATAGTCACCACAGATTCTGATGGACCCGTCTGGTTTAATGGGTGTGACGATAGGCGTTTCCCACTTGGCATGGTCCACAGGTTCTAAAACCCCTTGGGCTACTAATTTTTCCAGCTGTTCCTCTATTTTTGCCTTTAGTGCAAAAGGAACTCGCCTGGCTTTTATTCCCGCCACTTTCTCCTTTCGCGCTCTTTCTTGTTTGTGAGCAAACGGTGGACCTCGTCGTCCTCCTCGCTTGATTCGTTTGTTTCGCCCGACTCTTCATAATGGGTCGTTGTGGCAGGATGCTTTTTCTCTTTGGCTGATGTTTCATCGCCGTGCGTGTTCATTTTCTTAAGAGTCACTGCGGATTTTTTCGTAGCTTCAGCGGCTGTGGCTTCCGCAATGGCTTTGGTAACGGTGATGTTGGGCTTGTTGAGCATTTTACTCTGTGCGGTTGAGTCTCTCAGGCCCAACACCACGCGATCTCTCATTGCCTCGTCTATGTTTGAGAATTCACACTCACCCCCAATTTGTCTGAGTGCAGCAACGAAGTCGGCAACGGTTTCTCCCTCTCTCTGGTCTCTTCGGTAGAATTCATGTCGCTTTATTAAATTAGACACCATCGGGGCGTAGTGTGCTTTCAGGAGTCTCTGTAATTCTGTCCACGTTAATTGTTTAACGTCCCGAGGCTTGGCGAGGGCTTTTGCCATTTTAAAGACGGTTGTTCCGCAGTGCGTCAGGAACACGGCTCTCTTTCGTTGTTCGGAAATGCCTTCCATTTCGTTGCTCTCCAAGTACATTTGGAAGCGATCAGCATAGGAATCCCAATCCTCTTCGTTGGGATTGAAGGGTGCGGGCGGTGCGTTGTTTCCAGACATCTTAGTTGCAGTCTGGGCTTCTATCACCACGTGCAGGTTTTGTTCCGTTCAGGACGATCCCACCCTCGTCGCCAGTGTTTTGTTCGGAAAACACACGAGGTAGACCGGGTTCCAACAACAAATACTTTTATTATCAACAGTTAGTAACGGAACGCCGGCTGAAGCCAGGGTCAGCCCTTTTATACAGGCTGGCTTGCCTGCTTGCAGCCAATGGCAGCTATTTAGATTTGCCGCCTTTTTGGTAGCTCTTTGGATTGGTTCCTAGTGAACCAATCCACTGTTCTTTTTCCTTAGCCAATCAGAATGGTAGATTTGGAGTCATCCACTTTACATACAGAACACATTCTGTGGGTGTGGCTTGGTGGGTGGGCATGGCAGGGGAAGGATACTGCAAAATGCCTATTCCTTCTCCACTCCTGGGGGAAGGTTACTATAAAATCCCATTTCCTCCCCACACCACTAACCTACTTTCCAGCTCCGTTCTCCTGTGCAGGGCAACAAAAGAAGACCCAGCCAATCAGCTGGGACTTGTGAGACATATAATAGAGGTATTTGCCGGTTCTCCAAACTACTCAAAATTTCTGCTACCGGTTCTCCAGAACTGGTCAGAACCTGCTGAATACCACCTCTATCTGCATTCCTAAAAAGCCTGGCTTACTCCTTTCCCACTACCACTGGCCTTCTCCCTCCCCACCACTATTCCTGAGAAGTCTGACTTTTTCTCTTCCTACCATGCCCAGGTGCAGTTACTTTTCCCTTTCCCTGCAATTGGTGACAGACACTCTTACCAATGCAGAGCTCAGCTAGAAAGCTTAGCAAAGGTAACCAAGCTTTCTGAAAATTAAGGAACCAATTCTTTGTGTGTATGCTGTGATGTTGATGCTATTATACATCTTGGTACAAATGATCTGTCCCAGAAGGATGTACTTTCTATTCAGAAAGACTTCTAGAGCTTGGGGTATGAACTTAGTAATATGGATTGAAGGCTTATCTTTTCAGAGTTTCTACCAGTATACAAGGAACAAAAAGAGAAAGGGCAGTATGAAGCAGAGTTTAATGTACGGCGAAAGGAATGGTGTAAAAGGGAAGGCTTTGGTTTTATTAGTCATGATGTCTGCATCTGGTCCAATGAAAAACTGTACAAAAGAGATGGTTTGCATCCAGCAAAGAAAGAGATTGAGTTACTTGGCATTGAATTCACAGATTTCCTGGATAAACATTTAAACTGAACAATGGGGACAGAGAATTAATGGATTCAGAACATCTCTGTCCCCAGCAACCTAAAACTGATAAGGGTACCAGTGCATGCAAAATAGATGTTTTTTCAGGTAAGATTATCAACCTTGATGCCAACCAAAACCAAGCACTTAATAGTGAGTGCCATACCATGTGCATTAATCAAACAGGTGGCAAGAAAGTAGGGGCACGCAGGCACAACACAGGTTATGTAGACAGGAAACACAGTGTCAGACATAAAGATCTCAAGTGCCTATATACAAATGCACAAAGTTTGGGGAACAAGCAAGGTGAACTCGAACTACGAATACATGAAGGTAAATATGATATAGTTGGAATAACAGAAACTTGGTGGGATGAAACCCATGACTGGAATATACTGGTAGAAGGTTACAAACTATTCAGAAAAAACAGACCCATAAAAGAGGAGGTGGAGTTGCACTGTATGTAAAGGACCACTGTATTGCTACAGAAATGCATGAAACCAAAGATGAAAACCTCCTAGAATGCATACGGGTCAATATAAAAGAAAAAAAGAATGACATGGCCATGGGTGTATATTATAGGTCACCCAATCAAGCAGAAAAAATAGATGTCCTTTTTGTTAGCCAACTAACAAACATATGCAGGAAACGCACAACAATAGTAATGGGAAACTTCAATTATCCTGATATCAATTGAAAAACTAATTCTGCACCAAGTGAGAAATCAAATAAGTTCCTTATCAACCTAGCTGACAACTCTGTTGTCCAAAAGGTAGAAAGTGAAACTAGAGGGACAGCCATAGTGGACTTAATTCTTACAAACAGAGAAGAAGTGATAGAGGGAGTTGAAACTGCAGGAACCTTGCGTGAGAGTGACCATGTCATACTAGAATTCAACACAAACACAAGCAACAGAACATAATGACACCAGAGTCTTGGATTTTAAAAGAGCTGATTTCAATAAACTCAGAGAGAATTTGGGAAAGATTCCATGGAGGCAAATCCTAAAGGGGAAAACAACTCAAGAATCTTCGGAAACTCTAAAAAGTATGATCATAGAAGCCCAGACCAGCACAATACCACTGAGAAAGAAAAACAAGAAATCCAAGAAGAAATCAGCATGCCTACACAAAGATCTCTTTGGCAAATTGAAAGAAAAAAAGGACAAGTACAAAAAATGGAAAGGATATACAACTAAGGCAGAATATCAGCAGACAGCCAGAATCTGCAAAGATGAAGTCAGGATAGCAAAGGCTCAGAACGAACAAAGACTTGCAACAAAAGTCAAAGATAATAAAGTTTCTTCCAACATATAAATAACAAGAAAAAAATCAAGGAAACAGTCGGTCCACTAAAGAGAGAAGATGGCAAGCAAGTAACAGGCAACAGAGAGAAAGCAGAATTGCTTAACTCATTCTTTGCCTCTGTCTTCAGTCAAAAAGAAAATATAGCTCAACTCACCAAAAACATAACTGTAAAAGACAGACCAGAAATAAAAGTTAAAATAAGCAAAAAAATAGTAAGAGAACACCTGTCTGATCTTGATGAAAACAAATCACCGGGGCCTGATGGAGTTTTAAAGGAGCTGGCAGAGGTCATCTCAGAACCACTGCACCATATATTTCAAAAATCCTGGAGCACTGGGGAACTATCAGAGGACTGGAAAAGAGCTGATGTGGTTCCAATCTTCAAAAAAGGGGAAAAAAACAGACCCAGGAAACTATAAACCAATCAGCCTAACATCAATACCCGGGAAGATACTGGAAAAGATAATAAAAAAACCAGATCTGCCAACATCTAGAAACAAGTGAAGTAATAACTAGCAGTCAGCATGGGTTTGTTAAGAACAGATCATGCCAAACCAATCTTATTTCATTCTTCAACACAGTGACTATATTAGTAGACTAGCAAAATACTGTGGACATAATATATTTAGATTTCAGCAAGGCATTCGATAAAGTAGACCACAACCTATTTCTTAGTAAGCTAGAAAAAAGTGGAATAGATAGCACCACCACTAGATGGATTCACAACTGGCTGGCAAACCGTACTCAACGAGTAGTCCTTAATGGGTCTAAGTCTACATGGAGGGAAGTAAGCAATGGGGTGGCACAAGGTTTCGTCTTAGGCCCAGTACTCTTCAGTATCTTCATTAATGACTGAGATAGGGGAATAGAAAGGAACTTACCAAATTTGCAGATGATACTAAGCTGACAGGAATAGCTAACACCCAAGAAGATAGGCTCAAGATCCAGATGGATCCAGATGGATCTTGACAGACTAGAACACTGGGCCATATCTAATAAAATGAAATTCAATATAGAGAAAAGTAAAGTCCTACACTTAGGCAAGAAAAGCCAAATATATATATATAGACTGGGTGAAACCAGGTTCAATAGCAGTGAGAGGGATCTTGGAGTCTTAGTGGACAACCAGCTAAATATGAGCCAGCAGTGTGCAGCCGCCGCCAAAAAAGCTGATGCAATCCTAAATTGTATTAACAGAGGGATAAAGTCAAGATCAAGGGAAGTACTAATACCACTCGATAAAGCCTTAGTAAGACCACACCTAGAGTACTGCATCCAGTTTTGGTCACCACATTATAAAAAAGATGTTAAGACTCTAGAAAAAGTACAGAGAAGAGCAACCAGGATGATTAGAGGACTGGAGGCTAAAACATACAACGGATGGTTTGGCTAGTCTAGTCAAGAGAAGGACCAGGGGAGACATGATAGTAGTCTTCCAATATTTGAGGGGCTACCACAGGAAGGAAGGGGTCAAGCTATTTTCTAAAGCTCCTGTAGGCCAGACAAGGAATAATGGATGGAAACTGAACAAGGAGAGATTTAACCTGGAAACAAGGAGAAACTTTCTGACAGTGAGAACAATCAACCAATGGAACAGCTTGCTCTCGGAAGTTGTGGGAGCGCCACCAGTTGAGACTTTCAAGAAGAGATTGGATTGCCATTTGTCAGAAATGGTGTAGGGTCTCCCGCTTGGGCAGGGGGTTGGACCAGATGACCTACAAGGTCCCTTCCAACTCTGATTATGTGTATCTGTATCTGTAATTCTTTCCAGCTGCCAGTGGGCCTAGTTGGCAAGGCTTCCTATCCTACAGTGGGGAGGCGGGGTTTCAATTGGTAGTAACAATGGGTACACTTCCAGGCATTCAAATTTTGATCCCATTAACAAGGAGGCATTACGATGGTCAGAATGTTGGGCTGGCATTGTGAATCCCTTCACTCAGTGTCATCACAATTTAATACAGTTGCTGAACAAACAGTCGTAAATCGAGGACTAACTGTATAAAATTAAACCTACCTTAGGCATGAAAGCTAGCTGGGCCAGTCATTTTATTTCAGCCAAACTCATCTCCCAGGATTGTTGGGTGGAAAACAGGAGAAGGAAGGTATATTAGGTAATTTCACTACCTTGAGTTATTTATAAGAGATAATAATAAAGGTGGGATTAAAGCATCTAAAATAAAAAGCAGGCTTTAAAAATGATATCCAATTCTTAACTCACAGCAGGATCAGAAGGAGGAGAATAAAAATCAGATTTGTAGAAAAGTGTCTTGGCCTCTACTAACTTAAAAGCAATGTTATATCTGTTATTACCAACCAGATAACTCATAAAAGTATTGCTAAATAGTTAAATTAGTGTTGAAGTATTACCACCTTCATAATAAATTTATTCCACCCATTTTCATTGGATTAAAAGCAAATAATGTAGTCAACTGACAAAATAATCAAACTGATATTGCTGGGGGAGGGGGGGAATCCATAGTTAAAAAACAGACAGTATCAATGTCAGAACTACCACCTCATGCTTTGATTGTTTGGCATCAGTCTGCCTTGAACCCTGGGGGGAAGGGAAGTGTTTGGGGGAAAGTGAAAGTAATTAAAGTGAAGGTGTCTCTCTAAGAAAGTGTTTCAAGGTTTCTCTGCTATGAAAAGAATGCAACTGAAGCCAGCCTATGCTCAGAGTGACTGTTTCAAAAACATCTTCTTGGAAATTGATTGTACAATGGGATAGCACCAATGGGAAAAGCCTAAGGAGGGAAAATTTTCACTTGAAGATTTGGTGTGTGAATTTCAGTTCTCACTTTGCTTTACTGTATTTCACTTGACCTTTAGTAAACTATACCTTTCTCAACAAATGGAGTCAAGGATCGTTTTTGCACAAGAGTTCAAGTTGAAGCAGGACTGCGAATCAGAATTTATGGCCCATGTGTCAGGTGAAAGCATCCAGCACTACTCATCAATAGGTTCGAACAGATACTGTGTAATAGATACTTTTGTAATATTGTGTATTACAAAAATCTCATCAGATTCTCTGGCTTCCCTTGTGAAGTGGCAAATACAGAGTGAGGACCTTGATCTCAGATGTTTCCTCACCCAAATACAATATCTCTCTACTCTCTCTGATGGGGGCCAGTTCCCTTGAACCAGAGGCTCTACCACACTAGGGAAAAACCAAGTCTTTAAGGCTTTCTTGAAGGACAACAGGTTTGAGGTCATGCAGACCTCACAATAAAAGAAGCAGGCTTCCTGGTTTATATAAGAGGGCATTATTTAATATGGGGAAAAGTAGGTCAGACTATGACCATAACTGAGCATGAAATTATGGTCATGCAGTTAATGACAGTCATTAAGTTGGGCACCCACATGAACACCTTGCTTAACTACCACAATCCCAGTTCTTCCTGTTGTGGTCATTAAATGACCTTGCGGGTCATTAAGTGAAGTATGGGGTGCCCCAGGGATGGGAGGTCCTGAAGGGTTTCATATGGACTTCCTCAAGCCTCCACCACCCCATGGGCCACAACTTGTATAGGTTCCCATTCTGCTGGGTCCCCCCTTTTGGGTCTTCATCCCTTCATTATGCTTTGATTCCCCTACCTCTTTTGAAGAAGTAAATTATAAAGTCTATACCTCATAAAGGTAAAAATTCCAAATTATATATGAGCCACGGTGGTGCAGTGGTTAGAGTGCAGTACCTCAGGCTACTTCTGTTGACTCTTGACTGCCTACAATTTGGCAGTTCGAATTTCACCAGGCTCAAGGTTGACTCAGCATTCCATCCTTCCAAGGTAGGTAAAATGTGGAGCCAAATTGTTGGGGGTAATATGCTGATTCTGTAAACTGCTTAGAGAAGGCTATAAAGTACTGTAAGGTGGTATATAAGTCTAAGTGCTATTGCTATTGCTTAATAAAACCACACCTGGAATACTGCATCCAGTTTTGGTCACCACATTACAAAAAAGATGTTGAGATTTTGTGAAAAAGTACAAAGAACAACTAAGACAATTAAAGGCCTGGAGACTAAAACATATGAAGAATGGTTGCAGGATTTGGGTTTGGCTGGTTTAGAGAACAAAAGGACTAGGAGACACATGATAGCAGTACTCCACTATGTGAGAGGTTACCACAAAGAGGAGAGGGTCAAGTTATTTTCCAAAGCACCAGAGGGCAGGACAAAAAACAATGGCTGTAAACTACTCAAAGAGAGAAGCAAGCTGGAATTAAGGAGAAACTTCCTAACAGTGAGGACAATTAACCAATGAAACAGCTTGCCTTCAGAAGTTGTGGGTGCTTCATCACCAGAGATTTTTAAGAAGAGACTGGACGGCCACTTGTGTGAAATGGTATATGGTCTCCTGCTTAAGCAGGGAGCTGGACTAGAAGACTTCCAAGGTCTCTTCCAGCTGTGTTCTGATTGATTGTTAAGATTACCTTTTTCCAATGAGAAGAAGCCAGTCCACCACACTGTCTTCCTATACAGAAGCTGCATTGCACCATCCCAAAAGCAGACACTGTTCTATAAGTCTCTGTACCAGTTAATCCTTTCTTTCTGGTTGGGATGCCTTCACAACTGTGTGGTTTTGCTAATACTTCAAACTGCTTGGGAGCTTACTTTGTCGTTAAGTTGCAGCCAGCACTGTTTCTGCTCTTTCAAAAATTTTCTGAAATGCATGAAAATCTGCCCAACCCGCTCAAATTTGCCATGAATCCCCGAAACAGCAGTATGAGCATTCATTCAGTTCAAACTCTGGTTCCATGTAGGATCTGGAAAAAAGTAGAGATCAATAGCTGTAGTGGTCCAGCTGAGAATTTATAATATTTTGGGAAGCTTCTCTCCAAAAGTCTATTGTCAAATGCATCCAGTTTTCTGGCCATTTTATTTGTACTTTTTGTGGGTATTTTTTATTTATTTTAATATTGATACAATTCTAGCATCTCTGACTCAGAATCTCATGTTCCAGAACAGCATTTCAGTAACCCTTTAGAAATAACCTTTTCTCAAGCTTGCCTCTGTGACCCACAGCCTATTGCCTTTTTGAAAATATTACAATCAAATAAATACACAGTAATTACAATGCTTTCCTAAACTATTACTTGCCAATCTAGAAGAAAAGTCTTTATTCTAATATTGGATGCTAGAATTAACTTTTGCCAGGAATAAGCAACATGTGGTCTGAAAGATTGTTCCTCCCCCAGATGTAAAATTTAACAAAATCAATCAACAAAGAACAAAATAAGGGTTTTTTTAAAAGTACAGTATTAATAATTCTGTACTTGCAGCATATAATCTATAAATAATTTGATTGCTGAATATTACTTTTGCATTTTGCAAATTTAGAGTCCTCCAACAGACTATCTTTATGACTTCAGCTATAATGATTATGAAATTATTCCATGCCTCTTTTGGCAGCTACCTGCATCTTCTAAGGTAAACCCATCTCATCAAACTTGGAGATATTGAGCCTCCCAGTCTCTTGCCAAGGTAAATTTGATGAAGAGATTATCCCCAAGTTTGATAATGCCTTTGTTTCAGTTCAACTTCTTCTCCCCTTTTTAATAAATGTATTTAATGCACATATTTGACACCTGTCTTCTATGCACTGCCTACCCATGCATTAGAACTGCAACTGCAGCATGTGAAAGCTGCTGGAAGGAGCAGTTTTTGGAAAATTGCAGCTCATTACAATATTTGTGGTTTGCTGAATATTTTAACAAGCTACCAACAGTCCTCGGAAATAAATAAGAGAAAGAAAGTATGACCCATTATCACAGTTATTTAGTTCAAAGTACACTTTATTCTACACAAACCATTTATGCCATAGAAGGAATATTGCTGCATCCTTAAATTCCTTTATACGGGAGCAAAATTTATGAGTTTCAGTTAAATTTTGGAATTGATACACATAGAACTTTGTGGTCAGTGATATCAAATGACTTTCAAACTGGATGCAAAATTTATTTCCTAATTTATTTTTTTAAACTATTTTTAAGAAAGATATTATTTATGATCGACTGACCGTTCCTGTCAGAGAGAAGTGAAGAAGTCTTTTAGAGAATAATACACTTTAATATGAACAGATCATTGAAGGAAACTCCTCTACTTCCTCTTTGTCTAACCTCAGAGGAGTAAAATAACTTGATTAAAATAACCATAGCATTGTAGCAGAGAAGACAATTTGAAGTGGCCACTTGTATTCTACAGCTCCCATTCTTTCCACTGGAATTTATTTAGAAGATTATATCCAAAGCCATTCAGATCCCAAAATGGTAACATGACAATGAAGAACTAGGAGTAATCAAGCATAATATATGGAATTACAAATTGGTAGACTTCTGCCCCAAATCCTTGTGGAAAGAGAATTGTTGCTTATTCCTAAATCTGCATAAAAGGATAGGAAAAGAAAAAATATATACACAAAATAGATTTTACTACCTGATACTTTTCAGAAGCTAGCAAGTTGGAAACACTTTATCTGTAAACCTTTCTTAATACTAAAAGTAAGTCTAATTCTATGTTGAGCATGAATGCAATGACTTGAACACATAGCATAATCATAGGCAGTTTAGTTTTTTCTGTACTTCTTCATTTGAGCTTCACCACTTCCTGACATTTTGTGCCTATTTTTAATTGCAACATGTAAATTGTTTGTGACTTTGAATTACAACCCTCCAAAAACTCTGCATTCTGGCTGTTCTCCTAAAACTACTTGTGCTGCCAAAATCTCATCAACAGCCTTGGAAACCTGCCAAACAAAGAGTTTTTAGGTTAGTAACATTAGATTTGAGAATTAAAGAAGTTGCCTTCTAAAAGTGATCAGTGCTAGTTTGAAGTATTCAGATGAAATTTTGCATGGTGGGAATCAGTAAGTTACAATAGATATCTGTATCCTCCTAGGGTGACTGAATACATAATGTTTCTCCCTTTATGCTGTTTTGAAAGTTTATCACAAAATTTGCAAAAAAGTGATTTGTGTTTTGAGACATTCATTCTGAGGAACTCTGTTTTTATCCACTGCTAGAAATGATCTGGAGCCAGTTGTGCCTGAAATGAAACTAAAAACCTCAAGAGCAGATGGCCTAGCAAGTTCAGCAAAAGTGTTGTCTAAAAATGTAATATATTCTTTGCTAATGAATAACCTCAAGGACCAGTCTTTCTGCTTTATCACCAACCTTTGAATTTGCCCCATTCCCTTATTCTCATAGGCTGCAAATGAGAATGAACAAGAGCCAAAAGAATGTGGAAGTCATGTTATATTTTCATTTTTTTTACTTGCTTCTCGCAAATATGCAATAGATTGAATTCTTAAAATAAATAAGTGATTTATATAAAAGAACATTGTAGGAAGTTAGCACCCACCCCTCTCCGAGAAAATTGAAATATCCTGGGAAATATTAAAAAGGCAGAATATTTCCCATAAAAAGAGTAGAAACTCAGAAGCAGAAACTCACCTCCACCTTTATTAATCTCACCCCCTTTTGTTAATGGGCGGGCCATTAAGGCCTGGGCTGGAATACTTTACATAACAAGGATCTCCGGGTAAAGCAATAGCAATTGTTCAAAAGCCCTTTCAATGCATCATCCAGCAAGGCTCAACCAAGCCTGGAACTCAGGACAGCCTACAGAGTTGCCCCTACATGGCCCCATGGGATCCGACAACCAATCAGAATACCAGCTCAAATTCAAATCCCAACAGACGGTATAAAACCCAGGCACTCTCAGCACCTCGGTCCTTTTTTCTTGATCTCTTCCTTCAGCTTGAAGCATGTGATCATCCTTCATTTTCACTCTGGAGCTCCAGGCCATGTGGTCCTGTCTATCATTAAACCTTCCAAACAGCCTCCATGTTTCCAGTGTCTTTTTCCCCACTTGGAACTGAACCCAGAAGGTTATTTATTCCAACAATATAAAGAGATATAAGTTTGTACAAACATTTTCTATATTTATAATAGGGTATTCAAATTAAAGACATCATCTGTGTACTTCCTCTTTTAAAAATATAATAATTTTATTAAAATCTACAGATAGAAGAGTAAAATTAATACAACTAAAGAAAATAGAAAAAGCAAATAAAAATAAAAAAATCAAAGAGACAGAAAAAAAGAAAATGAAGATATGGTATATAAAAGATTCCTTTTCCCTCCCTTTCCTTAGGGTATAAACAATTTGGATAACTTAACACCTTTTCTAGTACTTTAAAAAAATGTTCCCATATCCCATCCCTTATCATTAACCAAACTGCAAAAACAATAGAATAGATCAACAGAAAGCTATTAAAGCAATCAAAAAGATGATTGTGTGTGTGTACACAAATACACACATATATGTATAATAAGTTTTATAATCCGAATGTCTTCCCACTTACAACAAATTTTTAAAGCCTTGTCATGCAATCCTGCTCAAAAAGAAATCCCATTAAAATCTACCAGAAACCATAACATATATATGTTTTTTTAAGTTTTCACGGGTACTTACATGTATGCTGTTCAGCTTCCTTCGGGTATTATCCCACGTCATTGTAGTGTTGTTAAAGTTGTAGCAACGTTTCAGCAGTTTTGTGACATGGAGATCTTTCTATTTGAGAGAGCAGGCTTCCAAATAATTGACAGTCTGCTGGAATCATCTCTTCTATTCATGCTTTCAGGTCTTTTTTCAATCTCTATGGCTTCTCTGATGATTCTGTGGCTGGGGTTTTCTGTAGTGGCTAGAGTTTTAGTGCCATTGAAGTTGATGTTGTGACCTGTAAGTACCCTGACTGAAGTATTGACAGCCAATGGCTTCCACAAAAACAAAAT
>BLBF01019870.1:20385-56187 GCA_015471245.1 Laticauda colubrina
GCCACTATAGAAAACCCCAACCACAGAATCATCAGAGAAGCCATAGAGATTGAAAAAAGACCTGACAGCATGAATAGAACAGATGATTCCAGCAGACTGTCAATCATTTGGAAGCCTGCACTCTCAAATAGAAAGATCTCCATGCCACAAGCCAGGCAAACACCTGGGCACAAACAGACTTCCTCTGATATCTCCAGCTCAAACACCCCCCCACCAGGCACCCAGGTGAAACCCAGCTTGCTAATGAAGAGCAGCCGTCCCTTCACACGGAGCCAAGCTGCACTAAAAGCCTCCAACACAAAAACAGACTGTTGCCAGCCAATCAAAGCCACAAAACAGACAGAAGAAACCAGGAACACCAATCAATCAAACTCCAAGTCCAATGAAACAGGTCCAGGCTCCCAACCAATCAGAATGGACCTGCCTCAAATTTAAAACCAGGAGCTGTAAGACCCATATCCATACAGAAGCCTGAAGATGGCAGATGAGATTCTGCTGAAACGTTGCTACAACTTTAACAGAACTACAATGACGTGGGATAATACCCGAAGGAAGCTGAACAGCACACATGTAAGTACCCGCGATAACTTAAAATATATATATATATATATATATATATATATATATATATATATATATATCTATATATCTTAACTGTTCCGTCCGGAAAAGAAATGCAGGAGACCGGGTTCCAAACAACAACTCTTTATTTCAAACCACTAGGTAAAGAAACGGAACATGGCCCAAGCCACGACAGCCCTTTATATAGCGGCTAGCCTGCCGACTTGTGGCCAATGACAGTTATTTAACTCTTCCCGCCGTGTGGCAGCTTTGGTTCCTAGCGAACCAATCCATAAGTAGCCTTTTCGGCCAATCAGAATGAAGTACTTGGAACCTACCAAGTTCCATACAGAACATTAACCTTTTTGATTCATTTTATAAATAATCTTTTCATTTTTAAGAAGTTTAATCTTTGTCCCATCTAGTGTCCCACAAGTTGATTTCTTATTAATTTCTCTTTGTTTCTTTGCTGGAACAGCTTGAGTAATTGTTTGTCTCTTCTCAGAGTAAGTTTCCTTGGTTCCACGCATTGCTTTTGTAAATCTAAAGTAAGAGGGCTTTCCAAGCCATTCTTCTGATTTATTATTTGTCTGCCCTCTTTAAATACTAAAACAACTGGTTTCATTTATAAATCCATGTTAACATTGTTTTACATATCATTCTTATATTTTAAGATTTTAAAGATTTTAAGATTACTTTTAAGAGTAATCTTTTATTCTCTCCTTCAGCTCTTCTCCTGTCATCTGCTCATTTCAATTAACAAAATTTTCCCATAGGAAGATTTCTTACAATTGATTTCAAAGACTTCATACAATCATTTGTAAACACTGCACAGAAAATATTTTTTCAAGTTCATTTAGCTCTTTAACTTTTCAAAGATCCACACTGTTTTAGATCAACTTGTGCTGTTTTCCAAAAAATAAATTTTTTGTTTTTCTTTTCCAAAATCTTAGACTTCTATCAGAGCTTTTTTTCATCCAGGAGAGAAGGAGGTGACATAATACAGCTTGTCCTTTGGATCCTTCTTAACTCCAAAGTAATTAGCAATCAGTTCCTAAAGTAAGAGGAACTGATGTAGAGGAAAATATGAAGTAAGGAAACCTAGTGTATCCTTGAAAGGTAGCAAAACATGATAAATATTCGCAAACTTCTCAAATATATGGGATAACACTATTTTACTTCTTCTTTGCAGGGAGAATCTGTATGGAGGCAAACATGGGCAATCTTTCCTGTCCTTAATCCAGAGAGGAAGTCTAAGAAACTGAACATTCACCAGCTCCTATTTTGGCCAAGTTTGTCAGTTCCGCAAAGAGCAGGGGCATGTTCAGTCCCATATTGCTACCCCAGTATCACCTGTAGATTTCATTTTTAGTCATGAATTGCATGAATAATTCTACAAAGGGTTTCTATATGTTTAACCATTAGCACTGTAAACAGTAAGAGTATCAATAATCTTTGAGAGAAGAAGTTAAGACTTTAATTTTTCTTCCATCACATAAATATCCCAATAGGTGATTAGCATAATGTATATATTATTAAAAAATGTTCCTCAGTAAAAGAGTAAGCTCCAACTGGATGAAATTGGCTTCAATTATCAATTGATGAAATAAACAATTTGTTTATTTAATGGCACAAGAGCAGTCATGTTGATAAGCCTAACTTTTCACTGAAGGCTTAGTTCATAATAGAAGAGGTATAAATTTCCACTTTAAGCATATTTTTAAATGCATATCTTCTAGCATATCTATCTAGCTAAGCGAATGAAGATACCTTGAAGCTCCAGGATGTCTGAGAAGTGAGGTGAACATTTTCTATGCCATACATAATGCAACAGAGAAGAATGTTTGACGTCATTTTGTTCCACATGTTTATTCCATTTGTATTAATGGATTGTCCAATATAGTGTACAAATTGATAATTATTTGAAAGAAATGTTTTGCGATTTAAATGACTGAAGAACCAGTGTACTCTTCTTAGCTACTTAGCTATTTAATGAATACATTCAAATGAATGGTATCTTTACAACAACTGCATCATGTTTTCAAGCTCACAGAGAAGACAAAATACTTTAATGAATAACACTTTTAGCTAATTCTAACATTTTATTTTAAAGTTTCAGAATTTAAAGTTTCAGAATACAGGAAAAAAAAGATAGGTTAAGCTTAAAGTAGTAATACACAAAAGGCTTTCGGAAAGCAGAGAGGATCTTAGTATAGCAATGTTTGCAATGTTTAATGTTTGCAATATTTGCAATGTTTAATCTTCTTGACTTGTAACATTTTCATACTAGGGGTATTTGTCCTGATGCATACCCTCTTCAGATTTTATAATAAGAGTAGGACAAAGAGTGTTTCATGGCATTTTTGCAGAAAACTGGCATTTACTTCTGGTTATCAGCAAAAGCCATAGAGAACATAGACCATGGCCCATAGAGAATAATTGGATATTCTAACCCTGGCATTTGCTTAATGACTGTGGCATTCATTTAATGACGTTGTGATCACTTTATGCCTGCTATATTTGCTTTATGCCTGCTCTGTTTGCTCAATGACTGCCATAAAAAAGATCATAAAATTGGGTTAGCCATGTGATGATCTGCTTTACAACCATCACAACTTAGGACCATAATGTTCCATTGACATTGTAAATCAAGAACTACCCACAGTGTAAACATTCAAAGGGATATCAACAGAAGAGATAGGAGGATCCCTCAAAAGATTATAAATATATCAATCAGTTTAAGCAGCTTTTATTGCCTCTACAGTAAATTATAGATGCATAGGTGCTCACTGTGGAATACATGCACTGATATCCACAAAATGATGCATATATAAAACTTAATTATTTCCTATAAATGTGCAAGAATCCCTTTTTATTCTGTACAGGACTTTCCTTTTTTACTGTTCTCTACACATTTCTTAGTGCTAAACATAACATTCCTGTGCACCAAATTATTTCTTTCATTGTACAGGTACAGAAGACAGGAAGGGTCATTTGGTGTCCGACTTTCCAGTTTTGTTCTGCTGCTATTATATACATAAATGGGTTAAAGCTGGAATAACCAAAAGCCACTTTTTGGATTGTGAATGCTAATTATCCACAATAACCGTTCTGAAAATTCTGTGCCTTTTGAGACAAACATAGATAGATAGATGAATAGATAGATAAATAGATAGATAGATAATTGTTACATCTCCTTCTTTCTCTGTATTTTGCTGTTTTTTGTCTCATTTTTCCCAATTAGCTTTTTTATTATTACTGATGTAATAATAAAAATAAACATCAAGCTACATGTTTGATAGCCAAAGTCAACTTTGGTGGATATGTTTGCTCTAGTTTGGTTTCTGGGATCAGTTGAACTAAATTGGAAATTATCTCCAGTAATTTTTGCAATAATATCAAGAACAAAAATCACTGGTTTAAAATTAAATCTGATTTAAAATGTAGGTATTTTTAAACAATGTGTAATCCAACAAAATGTAAGGATTGTGTTTCAGTGTTAATGCCTTGATACTCTGTCAATCACATTTGAATTAAAACAATATACTATTTGTCCAGATGGTCAAGAGAAATAAATCTGTATTGCAACAAGGGAAACAAAGACTTTTTATCTCAGAGTTCTCGTTTCTCATTAAATAATAAGTTGCTTTTAACAGATGTGCTGTAGTTGTATTCATTTTTAATCTCAACCATATGGTGGCAGAGTCTAATGATAATTCAGGTATCCTTTCAGTCAACTATTAAAGACTAGTGAGCACAATATCCATGAAAATTGGTATAATGGGGGGAGAGAAGGATTTTTTTACAAATGAGATTGAAAAAAAATCAAAACCTTTAATTACTCCAATCCATAAATTAAGCAAGTTGCTGAAGGGCATGGAAAATCTAAAGGGTAGCACTATTTGTCCAAAATGTGCAAGGAAAGTAACAATTTTATGGCAGTGGTGCACAATTGGCATGCACAGCTTCAAGAACTGGAGTGGCTAATAAATTGATTATAGAAATATTAGTGGGGTGCATACTCACTAGTAGATGTAAAGTAGATCCAGACCAGGGGTGAAATTCAATTTTTTTTCCATACTGGCTCTGTGGGCATGGCTTGGTGGGGCTCAGTCTTTAAAAGGAAGAATGCAGGTGGGCAGGAGTGGGACTCAATTTCTAGAAGGAAGAATGTAGGGGAGCATGGGTGGGGCCAACTGATTCAAATCATCCCTACCACCTCTTTGAATTGATTCAAATCATCAGTAAGAGGTGGCTGAATTTCACCCCAATCCAGACCCATGTCTGTAACAATCTGCTTGCTTCAAATAGTGACTTGTGGAAGAATAACTATGAAGGAAAGAGCTCTATGCTTTCAATAATTTTGCTTAAGATCTTGGAGAGACAGGGATGTGTATTTAATTTGAATGTATACAAAGAGAGAGAAAGGGAGGGAGGGAGGGAGATTAACTCTGTCTGCAATTAGGAAGCAAACTATTTGCCTCTCCTAATCTTAGAATAAGAGGATCTCAGGAATATTTTGCTCCACAAAGGCAAGGTTTGTCATGAGATAAGAGAATTTGCCACACTCTTTCAACTAGATTTGAGGCAGCCATTCTTTTTTTCTGATTTCGTCCATGTCAGATTTGCATGGGGTACCAAAAAAAAACCAAAACACACTTTTAGTCAAAGCCTTTCAAGTGGGAAGCCTAATTCATAAAGTCAGTGAGTTACAAAGCTAGGCAAAAAAAGATATTGCTGATAAAAATGCTTTAGGACATAACAGGAATGGAATGAGCCTACCCTTGCTCCCATGCCTCATCACAGCATTCACAGCAGTGCAATTGCGTGAGTCCCAACAATTTTAAATCAAAAATTTTCCTGTTTGTTTACTGCATCCAAGAGAGCAGTTTTCTCAGTTGTTTGTTAAATGAAACAGCTGTCTACCAAACAGCTGTTACCCCCACCCCACCCCATTAGCAGCTTGTGCAATAAAGGGTTGGAAGAGCTATTTAAATGTAGACAAAGTTAGCAAGCTGGAATTATTAAAGGCAGAAGGTGAAAGACATTTTTTTTGTTTATTGAAAATGTTATGTCATAGGATGATTTCAGATATCTGTAGTCAGTGGGAACAGAGTTAGCTAGCATGACTTTTCACTCACACACATGGGCAATCATTCAAACTACCACAAGAACTTCATAAAAATGCATATGTATATTGGTCTTGCATTCCCCTGTCAGTTTTCCAGCTTATCAAATAATCACATGTGTGCCTGACCAGTATAATCAGTGCCTACTGCTTCTGTTTGTTCATTTTATTTAGCTAATATTAAAACCAGTACTAAACCCTCTTTAACCTTATTAAACCTCCTGCATTTTTTCCCCTTTCATCTGTAATTCAACTGATGAAAGAGAAATCTTTTTAGTGGAGAAAAGGATGCCAGGAAAATTTCCATGGGTAAAGTATAGTATTTCTGCACTGGTTATTTTTTTAATGAAATGGGATCTGCTCAAGAGTATACATGAATCAGTTCTTGTATCACTGGATCCATGGTTTTTAATCTTTTTCCTTTTTGCACATAGAATAAATGAGGCACGATATCCCTATTATCTCATTCCCAGAGTGCACTTTCCCCAGCCTATGGATAAATTAAACCAAGTAGTCCATTTCCGGCATACTGGCAGCTTTTGCAAGGGTATCAGAGGTGAAAGAGACAGTTGTTAATAAAGTTTATTTACAAAATAAGTAAAATTTATGCTTGCTGAACTTGGATTTCTAGACTTTCTCTCTGAATTAAGGTATATTTGTATATGTTCAGGGTTGGGCTTCTGAGGGCTCACGGGTTTGGAAGAGCCCCTAGCTAAGACTCTGTGGGACTCAGAAAGATAAGCAGCAAGGGAAAGCTCTTAATAGGCTTAATTGAACTTCTGGGCATTCAGCCAAGAGCATTTCATATCTCCTAAAAGTGTTGCAAGCTAAATAAACAATCCACTCAGCGTTTGAGAGGGAGAGCCATTGAGAAAATCAGATAACATAGCCACTAGCCTCCGAGGGGATTAATTCCCAAATAATAAGAATCACATAATTCATCAGAAACTCCATTAAGACTCCAAGATCCCTCTCACAGTCACTGCTATTCAGCCTGGTTTCATCCAGTCTTTTATTTAAGTATTAAAGGCATGAAATAAACAACTTTTTAGTATATATCATTTTTTAGGTAATTAGGGCAAAGAATTGATGTTGAGTTGGCCTCACCCACCCAGTCACATGCCCACCCAGCCATGCCCACCCAGCCAGTCATTAGGGCACAGAGTCCCTTGCTAAAAATTTAAAGCCCACCCCTGCATATGTTAGTATATGAAGAAGCAGTTTACAAAATATGCCATAATTTATGTAAATATAAGTGATCAAATTAGTCTACTGATAAATTGCTCATTTTACAGAAAATGAATAGTAGTATTATTCATCAATGTAATATCAGATTTCAGAAAACAACAAAGACATGTAGTGATTCTTCTAAGCATTCTTTATTGTTCCAGACTTATGGACAAAATCTTGCCAAACTGAAGCAAATTACTATCTATAAGAAATATTTACTCTAGGAATTAATATGGGGATGGTCTTCTTCTTTTTTTCACACAAATTATCTGAACTGAATTGCCTCTTATTCCTCTGGAATACAGCCCCTCCCTCCTGGGAAACCAGAGTATCTTTCATCAAAATTAATATTGAAATATTTAATCATGTCTTTTTTAAAAAACATGTAGATATGTCATATGCACAAATTAGGGGTGCAGTGGGAGGCAAGACAGTCAAGGACCAGTTTCATTGGGAATTGATAATCCTAGCTGGGCCATATATCAAGCTTTTATTTGTGCATTTATGGTTTTGTTTTACCTTATTTTGGTTAAGTTTTTAAAGTCATGATTATTTTTCCTTTTAATAACTTTGGCCCCATGTGCTCTATTCCTTCCTTAAAAAGCTTAATGAAAACAGCAAACTGGAATAGTCTCAATTGTGCAGGGGCACTAACTAATATCATATTTATCATGATTTCATCATATACATATTACAAACTATGTACTTTGCATCATCAAATTCAAGAAAGGATACATGCACATAACATTTCAAATGGTGGAACCAATTAGCATATTCTCACTCTTTAGTCAAAGGAATTTTCAACTGGTTTGCTGAATCAAGATACTATTTATGTTTACGCAAAGGAGAAATGAAGGATGGGGACACAACAACATATTTATCTGCTTGTGTTTAATTTTTAAAAATTTAGGACAGATTTTTTTTGAACTGTTGCATTTTATTTTTTTCCCACAGTTGAAAGGGGGGGGGGGTAAAGCTAGTTCTGAAAGAACTTTCTCTGCTGTTGCAGTTATATAGTGGGTTCACATTCAGTTTGTTCTTCTATTTTCTTGTTTTCCCTGTGTTACAAGGCTGCCTAACCACGAACGTGAATGCTGTTTAGCTACAAAAGCAGTTCTTTTGTAATGGAAAATTTCCTAAAATCCTTACTTCTCAGGGGATTTTCCAGGCACATCAAATGAAAATTCTGAAAACGAACATCTGTTTAGTTTTGTTAACTGTACAGTATCTTCACAGCCATATAAATTTGAAATATATACTTTTGTACTTTCTAGCCATTAATTACAGAGTATATTACAGTCTCATTTTTACTCTGCATTAAACATCTGGTGCTAACAGAAGCAACAAGAAAAAATGTATGATTATATTGTCAGACTCAATAATTTAGAAATATTAATCAGCTATCATAACCATCCGTAATATTTCACATGCAAATAGCTCTTGATATTCATTTCTCACCAATGTTCCCTTTTCATGAAACAATAAAAATATTTAATGAACAACTTTTAAATCATATCAGCCCTTTTTTTAATCAGTATTCATACATTTTTACCAGAAGTATTTTTATAAGCACATATGCGGCATATCATCCAAAGGACTGGCTGCATTTAGATGCATGTTGTCATTGCATTTTCAGCAAGGCAACAAAAATAAGTTATACGGAGATTTGCCTAGGTAGTATAATTGCAACAATGTCTTAGTGGTTTGCATTATGTCCTTCTGATCATTCTACTCAATCCGTAGGGCTATACTGGATTCTGTTTTCCACTGGATATTACATAAGTTGCTTCTTAGGATGGACTCAGTAACTCTATAACACTTTACACTGTGGAAGCTCAATGTATCTAAGATGGACTCCTACACTTTTCAGAGATTATTTTTTTTTAAATAGTGGATAGTAGAACAACTTAATGTAAATAGTCATTCAAAAAAGAATTCTAAAAATTCTAATCTCCATGAATACATCTCGTTGGTATGATGGCATGGTGATACTTCATCATACAAGTCATGGATTGATAGCTTGAAAATCAAAGAAGCCTCAGTTCAAACCAGTGAAACAAGGAATGTAGCTGTTATTAATCCTTCAGATAAGTCCAGAGCAGATAAACTTGCTGATGTATGTGTGAGATGCATTTTAGGATCTCCTGGTACCAATAGAATTTCTACTAACATGCAAACAGGGACATCCAAAAATCAATTGTTCTTAAAACCATTGCAGAATTAGAAAGTGTTAAACTTCTTTCTCTACCCCTTATGGTCCTGAAGCTTCTCAGATTTCTCAGCTGCTGCTATTAGCATAAAAATTATGTGAAAGTTAATTGCATTCATGAAATTAAAGCACATCAGATTTTGCCCTCAGCAAGCTGGCAACAGATGAATAATCTTGATGAATAATTATATGTGCTTACAACAGTACACTGAGTAAAAATGACCAACAGCATGAAAAGGATGTGTAAAGTTAGTATCAATTTGTTAGCAAAGATAGCTGATTGACTGGAATTCTGAATGGAAAAGCAGAAACCTGAACTGAAATTTGAGATCTAGTGATATCTAAGGTGTTGAATCAGTTATAAGAATCATATAGTATATTATTCTTCAGTAACTTTTTACTTGTTTTAATTATGTTCTATTCATAAATATATATTACCATTTTAATTACCTCTTGATGGATTTTAAAGTCTATCCAGATCATCACATTGCATTATCTGTATAAAACTGTATAGAAAGGAAAGCCCTATTGTAGAGCCATGCAAACTCACAGGAAGAAGAGTTTTGCAACATATAAGAATGTTTATAGAGCTCATTTTACAATTTGGAAATAAATACATGCTGCTGTGTAGTTGAAGCATCTGGTCCTATCCTATTGTTCTCTCTGCAAATTAATGTTAATTTAGTGAATATGATAGAATCTTGAACTTCACTAAATCAACTGAAGGTGAACTGTAAGTAAATTATGTCCCCAGGGCCACATTCAGCCCCTACAAAATGCATCTGGCATTTTTGCCCAATGTATTGGGAGTCTGTTTGCTGTGATGTCTATCGTTACTCTGTAAGGCTTTATGAGCTCTTCAAAAGTTTGAGTTTAAGATACGTCCAAAAAAATGTTTTGGAAAAGCAGCTTCCCCAATGGAAATTATATGTCATAAAAGCATATCAACATTAAAAAAAGAAAAGAAAATCTCAAACCAAATTTACATATGTGATGTTTTGCATTTCTTTGTCAAACTTCACTTACCATTCCACAAAGTTAGATAAAGTTTGTTCCAGCCAAAAACTATCCATCCTTATTTACATAATTCTATGCATGGCATAGTGATAAAAAACACAGAATTGCTTATGATTGTCTTTTATTAGGAGATAACTTCAATGGCATAAGACAACAAATATAATCCCAATTTTGAATAATAAGTGAATAATAATAAAGCCATAGAGAGCAAGGGTGACAAATGAAACTTGATGAAAATATTCAAGAACTATTACATAAATAAAGAGATCTGAAATATTATTTTAGTTCTGGGAAGCAAGGTAGTATCTGGAATTGACCCAGGCAGCTTCCTTTCTGATTTTACAGGGGATATGAAGGATGGAAAGTAAAACATAATTAAGTTTGCAAAATTCTGTTTCATGCCCCACTTTAATAAACTTTAATATCAGTCTTCCTGTGGAGTTGATTTTCTAATGTGGTCTACCTTGAAGGGCTGATAAGAGGTTATAGTAGCAACATAGTTCAATCTCTGACAATTTTATTTGTGCATCAAAATATAGCTACTTACCACAATTTACTACTTAAGGCCCTGTCACACTGCCCAATGGATGCAAAACAGACACAACGGACGAGAAAAATGTTCCATCCGTTGTTATCCGCTCTCAGAAGGGGCAAAAATTTCCATAACCAGAGCGGATAACACGGACGCGGGGAAGACGCAGGGCGGATGGAAAGCGGATGTGGAACGGAAGCCCAGCGGATGGAAGTGGATGAGAGCGGATGGCACATCCGCAAGGCTTCTGGGGGACCTCAGCAAAGCAGATGCAGAACGGATACAGCGGATGCACAGTGGATGCACAGCGGATGAAGCGGATGCCGAGCGTTAATTGCGCATGCGGGGAGGATGCATTGCGTCAGCCCTGCGGATATAACGGAAGCAGCTCGGAAGCAGGTCGCCATTCAGAGGAAAGACCTGCTTCCAGACACATCGACTGCCTTGCCTGTCCTGCCTGCATGTCTGCCTGCCAGCCTTGCTGCCAGCCTTGCTGCCAGCCTGCCTGCCAGCCTTGCTGTCTGCCTGCCTGCCAGCCTTGCTGCCAGCCAGTCTGCCTGCCAGCCTTCCTGCCTGCCTGCCAGCCTTCCTGCCAGCCAGTCTGCCTGCCAGTCTTGGTGCCTGCCTGCTTGCCAGCCTTGGTTCATGCCTGCCTGCCAACCTTGGTGCCTGCCTGCCAGCCTTGGTGCATGCCTCGCTGCCAGCCTTCCTTCCAGCCTTGGTTCCTGCCAGCCTCCCTGCCAGCCAGCAACCCCACAACCATGCTGAAGCACAGCAGGCCTCAGCCATCTGCTGCCAGCCCTTGCAAGAGGGACAGGCCTACCATCCCGCCCCCTGGCCCTCACTCTGGTTCTGCTGGGGCTTCTGCAGCACGGGCTCGCTCTTCTGGGACTGGGGCTTCTGCTGCTTCTGCTTCTGGAGGAGCTGATGACAAGCACTCCAGCACCAGCCACCTCCACAGCACCTGCACCCTTCACCCCTGAGACTGAGCGACCAAGAGGAGTGCCAGACTCCTTTAAGACTCATTTTTGTCTTAAAGCTTGTTGTTAATAAAGTCTATTTTTGATTCACACACTTGCTTCATTTCTTTTTTTTAATAAAGTCTTGCTGGAAACTTTTAGAAATGGTTTAAGCCTTTGCATGCTTGTGGGATGGGTTGAGATAGCTGTGGAATGGGCAGGGATACCTTTGGGATGGGTAATAGCTGTGGGATAGATAAACCTCCAGTGCAAGCATAGTGGGACTCTATGGTCCACCCTCCCAGGTGCCACACCTATGGCCCTTTATTATCAATAACAATTTAATCATTCATCAACACATTTCAACATAAACATAACTCTTTATTAAATGCCCTGTTCATTGTAGGGCCACCCAACATACATGGCCCAATCTCATCCGTGTGATGAGACAGGCTGAAGGAAGCATCCATTAAGCATCTATCATCCTGTCTTGCCACTCCACTGCTCCAGCTGGGGAGTTGCACCAGTGTTTCAGGAGGTTGCGCTGCTTCTTCGCTTCACGTGAGGCTCTGTTGGGGCCTTGCACATTCTCAGTGTCTATCAGGTTTCGCCCTTGCCTCCATTCACCAGGCTCCATGTCCCCATTGCCTTGTTGGAGGTCCACGAGCCTGTTCTGCAAGACTGGGTAGCGGGTGCGCATGAGATTGTGCAGGATGCAGCAAGCTTCCATGATCCTCCTCACGGTCTGTGGGTGATGCTGCATGGTGGTGAGAAGTACCTGGAACCTGTTGGCCAGGATGCCAAAGGTGTTCTCCACCACCCGCCTTGCCCTGAACAGCCTGTAGTTGAAGATCCTCTCTTCACGGGTGAGGAGTCTGGAGGTGTAGGGCTTCATGAGGTAGGTTCTGAGGGAGAAGGCGTAATCCCCCACGATGAAGTAGGGCACATCTTGTGTGTCGTTGGGCAGGGGTTCTGGATCTGGGAAGCCCACGATGAGGTTGCCTTCCAGCCTACCCTTGAGGTCACTTGCGTTGTATACCTGGGCATCTGAAGCTGACCCGTTGCCTGAAGCATCAATGTACATGAACTTGTAGTCAGCATCAACCATGGCAAAGAGGATGATGCTGAAGAAGCCCTTGTAGTTGAAATAAGTGGACCCTGAGTTGGCTGGCGCTTTGCAGGCCACATGCTTGCCATAGATGACTCCAACAGTGTGGGGGCAGTTCCACCTCTGATACCACTGCTCTGCAACTTTCTTCCATCCTTCTTCAGTGGAGGGGCACTGGAGGAGCTCCTCCTTGTATTCTTTGATGATGGCCTGCACCACTTCTCTGACCACAATGCTGATGGTGTTGTGTGGCACCCTCCACCCGTACTGCATGCTGCTGTAGGTGGTCCCTGAGGCCAGGTGGTGCAGAGTCAGTGCCACCTTGAGCCCAGGGTCCAGGCTGGGCTGGAAGTTGGTGTTTGTCTTGGTCAACCTGGGTGTCAGCCGCTGCACAACTTCGTCTAACATGGCTGGGGCATCCTCATGAAGTTTTGGAATGCACGAGTGTCTTCGTTCCTGAGCTCCACCATCAGCTTGTTGTATAGTCCGTCCTCTGCTCTTCTGGTGAACCATCTTCGGACCCAGACGCTTCTTGGCCGCCTCCTTTTCTTCCCGTAGAAGAGTTCACAGAGCCTGTAGATGGCTTCGCACTGTTGCAGAAGGATGGTGGCTGCCAAAAGGACTGTGTTACGATCCACGGTGGACATGACTGGATGCTGTGGAAGAGGAAGAGGCAGATGAAGGCTGCAGAGGTCTGCAGCAGGGCTGCTGGTCTGAAAGTGAGATCCAGATGTGTTGCTCCCCCTTTTTATAGGCAGTATAGGTGTCCCTTTGCATCCTCTAGGCATCCTCTAGGCATCCTCTAGACATCCTTAATATCCGAGATAGGTCCCCTCTGCGAAGGTTTTTTCCATTTTAAATGCTTTGTTTCCATGCTGCATCTACTAGGGATCCGTTCTGCATCCGTTCCGCGTCCGTTCCACTTCCTCCATGCGTCCGAGCGAATGCGAGTTGCACGGATGCAGAACGGATGCCTAGTGGATGCCTAGCAAATGCAGAACGGACGAATTGGATACATTTTCCGCGCAAAAGTTTTGAGCAGCTCAAAACTTTCTGAGTGGATGAAACATCAATAAACGGATGCTGGACGGATAGAGAGGAAGCAAAACGGAGGCAGTGAGTACATCGCGTTAACCAACGGATGGCAAGCTTTTTTGTCCATTTTACATCCTCTTTGCATCCGTTGGTGCAGTGTGACAGGGGCTTTACAGCCATAATCATTCAATAGGTAGAGACCTACTGGACTGAACTTTGTAAATATCAATGTTATCACATATACTGCAATGTTCTACATTAGGCTATCCTTGAAGAGCATCTGAAAACTACAACCGTGCAGAATATAATGATGTGGGCAGTTCTGGGTATCCCTAGAACTGCATATGTAATACCTCTGCTGCATGAACTGACTGCATTCGGTGTGATTTGCTTCCAGGTTCAATTTGGGATTTTGGTTATGACCTTTAAAGCCCTTCATGACAAAGGTCTAAGTTACCCAGGTACTGTTTCATCTCAATTAAATTGACCCGTTCTACTTGGTCAAGCAGAAACGACATGTTACAGACCCTGTTGGTTAAAGCTGTCCAACTGGCATGGTCTAGGAAGAGTATCTTCTCTGCTGTTACCTCTGACTTATCTTGCCCTCTGGGTGAGTCTTGCTCTGCTCTTCTGGCCTTCTGAAGAATATTAAAACCTGACTCTGTCAACTGGCACAGGCACCCAAAAGTGATACACAGCATTGGGGGTGGTTGGTGGCTTGATGGCACGTTCTCTGTCTTTTTAATTTTATCTTTGTAAATATTTTATTGGGTTTTATGATTTTTTTAAATTATAAATCACTCAAAGTCACTTAGTGAGGTGGGTGGTGTACAAATATGATGAATAAATATATCTTGCCTGGCTCTGATTTAACCAGAGAAAAGTAAACTATAAAGATGTTGACCACACAGTACTACCCACTTTATTGGAACACAGCATCTGCTTTGCTACGTTTGAAATAGCCCAAAGCAATGTTCGCTCCATTCTGCAGAATAAAGCTACCTTAAAATATCTCCGATTATGCTGTTACATTCTGCTGTGCATTCAACATCTGGTATCAACAGGCTAAACAACAAAAAAGCATGATTATGCTGTCAGACTTAATAATTCAGAAATATTAACCAGCTCTCATACTATCGATGGTTTTTCATGTGTAATTGGCCCTTGATGTGTATTTTGTACTTAGCAGACTCTACATACCAGCAAAAGAGAACAACCATTCGATCTTTCATGTAACTAACAGGGATCATTTTGGTTAAATGAAACCACTTCATCAGCAAATGTTATTTATTTTTTAATTCTTGGGAAAAAAGAAAAAAAAATTCTTAACCAGCCAAGCATCAGTTAGAAAATAGCAGGGAACAGAATATAATAATGAAACCACTGTAGGCATAATTCTAGATTAGCAAATTAGCTAATTAGCTAATTTAACTAAATTAGCATTTAGTTTTAGGTGAATTTGAAACTTATGTGTAAGGTGACCAAATGACTATTGCTTAGCTAGCTGTAGCTAGCTGTTAGTTAACTTAACATAACTGTGTATGAAATATATGTATGAATTGTTTAGTGAATAAGATTTTAAAAAACAACATATTATGCTCTTGCTGTTCGAGTATATATAATACACTAATCTGTGTATTATTAAGCACAAATAAATGGGTTTACACTAGTGCTATACTACAAATCCTGGTTTAAATATTATACTTATTAAGTTCTACAATACACCTGCCATTAGAATATTTATTACCTAACAAACAGGAGCCTATAACTTTGATTTAGTCCTCAAACTAAATTAAAATTATTTATTTTTTCATTTAGTTTTTTTTAACATAATCTATTCAGCCTTAAGGTGTATGCACAGCAACAACAGAATTGAACTAGTGAAAAATAATAAACATATAACAGTATAAAAACTTACAATTATATACCATTATATTTTAATTGATATATGTGATAATTTTTAATTGTTTTCTGTCTTTTTAAAATTTGAATCCACCCAGAGTCATTCTGGAATTGGGCAGCCTCTAAGTTAAAGTGATCAGTCAAAACAGTCATACACTTCTGACATTAATACTTCTGACACCAATAAAGACTCAAAGATCTCTGGAACGCTAGTTTTTTTTAAGCTTCCAGAAGACCTTGATAGTGGAGCTGCCTATGTCTTGGAAGTCAAAAGTCAACTACCAAACCAGAATAGTAAAAGACAGGCTAGGAATTCAAGTAAAAATAGGCAAGAAAATGATAAGGTGACATCTGTCCACTCTAAACTAGTTCAAATCACTAGAACCAGATGGACCCCAGAATTCTGAAGGAGCTTGCAGACGTGATTTCAGAACCACTGAACCATATGTTTCAAAGATCCTGGATCATTGGAGAACTATAGAGGACTGGGAAATAGGTTCAAAAAGAAAAAAAATGGATCCAAGAAACTACAGACAAATGAGCCTTACATCAATTTACAACACATCTAGAAGCTAGCAAAGCTATTACTAGAAACCAACACAGGTTTGTCAAAAACAGATCATGCCAAACAAAATCTTATTGCATACTTGGAACACTAGGTCCTATTCAACAAAATGCAGTTTATTGGTGAGAAACATAAGGTTTTACACTTAGACAAGAAAAACCAAATGTACAGGTATAGAATAGGTGGTATCTGGCTCAAAAGCAGTATCTGTGAGAGAGATCTAGGACTCCTAATACAGAATAACTTAAGTATAAACCAGAGGTGTGCTGCAACTGCCAATCAAAGCCAATGCAGTCCTAGGCTGCATCAATAGAGGAGTAGTATCAAGATCATGTGAAACATTAGTACTGAAGTATGCTGAGTTGCTAAAACCACACTTGCAATACTGTGTCCAGTTCTAGTCATCATGAAACAGAAAATGTGTTGACACTCTAGAAAGAATGCAGAGAAGAGCAACAAAGAGGATTAGGGGACTGGAGGCTAAAACATATGATGAACAGTTTGTCTAGTCAAGGGGTGTCAAACTCATGACCCATGGGCCAAATGTATCACATCCTGTCCCTGTCCCCACTTGGTTTATCAAAGAGGGAGGGAAGTCCCAATACATCATGTGACACCATCATGACAATGTGAGTTTGACACACCTGGTCTAGTCTAACAAAGAGAAGATCTAATGATGACATGATATCAGTCTTCCAATATTGGAGAGGCTATCACAAAGAAGATGGGGACAACCTAATATCCAAAGTACCTAAAGGCAAAATAAGAAGTAAGCAACTAGAAGCCCTCAAAGGTCCCTCCAACTCTGTTATTCTGCAATTCTGTAAGACAGGTTCAGAATTTTTTAAAAAATAATCAGCATTATAGAAAACAAAAACTACAAGGAAATGTTGAAGAACTGGATGTTTATCCCAAGTGAATGTTTGAATAAGAATGGTATCTTTTTCAGCCTCAAAAGCTGTCATATACAAAAACGAAAAGATCTATTCTCTGCTCTCAAAAAGATTTTTTTTAAATCTAAAGTTCTATATAACAAGGTTGATTTGGGATGATTATAAGGATGGATATAAAGTAACTACAATGGTGGGATTCAAATTTTTTTACTACTGGTTCTGTGGGTGTGGCAGGGAAGGATACTGTAAAATCTCCAGTCAGAGGTGGTATTTCCGAATTCGGTATTTCCGAATTCCAATTCTCCGAATTACTCAAAATTTCTGCTACCCGGTTCTTCAGAACTGGTCAGATCCTGCTGAATGCCACCTCTGGGTAACTAAAGCAAGGTATCAGTTATCAGTATCAGTTCTGGCTTCTCTTTAACTGGAAATCTTCAATGCACAGATGTATGTATTTATACATATATCAAGCAGGCCAGACCATGCCTGAGGAACAAGATGTTCAGACTTGAAATACTTATGCTATATGAATATGTATATGGACATTAAAAGTATGAATAATGCCCATACTTAAGCCTAAACACTTTCCAATTTGCATCCTTCCTCAAATGTTCACACAATCCCTAATGAGACAATCCATCTGGATAAAAATGTTCTCCAACAAATATTTTAGAATAAAAAACCAAGTCTAGACCCTGAACACAGACTCTGCTGGTGCATTATAACTAGTGAACAATAACTGTGATTGCTTCAGGTTCTTGGTTCCAAGGTTTTGGTTGATGAGCATTTAAATCTTAACCAGTGGGATAACTGAACTAAATGATCTATAGCCAACAGTAGAACCATCTCAAAGATCCAAATTGGCAGACAGTTTTCATGTTATGTTTTTTTTTGTCCCAAGAGCTTACTTATCCCAAACTGCTCTCTCTTTAGAATATATATATTTTATGTAACTAGATTACAGTTATATACTGTAGCTTTCAGAGAATCAGAATAGTTAAAAAACACTGAAAATATAGATTTCCTAATAATGTTTTTAAAAGTGTTAACATCATTTCTGTTATTCATCATCTCTGTACAACAGAAAACTAAATATTTGTTGCTCAATGTTTAGCCGAAATATTATTCCGTCTCTGATTCATGGATCGGTTTGTAGCTGACTATAGCCAGCTACAGGATTGTAACTGGCTAAACAAGGGAATAGAAGGGGAATTCATCAAATTTGCAGACAACACTAAGCTGGCAGGAATATCCAACATCTCAGAAGACAGACTCAAGATCCAAAAAGATCTTGATAGACTTGAACACAGGGCCCTTTCTAACAAAATTAAATTCAGTGTCGATAAACATAAGGTTAATACTCAGGCAAGAAAAACCAACTGTATAAGAATAGATGAGGTGAAACTTAGCTCAATACCAGTAACTCTGAGACAGATGTTGCAGTCTTAATGGACAATCACTTAAATATGACAACAGTGTGTGGCAATAGCCAAAAAGCCAATGTGACATTATGCTGCATTAATAGAGGAATAGAATCAAGATCACATGAACTTCTAGTACTACTTTACAAAGCCTTAGTAAGACCATTCTGGGAATGCTGCATCCAAATCTGGTAACCACAATATAAAAAAGATGTTGAGACTTTGGAAAGAGTGCAGAAAAAAGTAATAGAAATGATTAGGGGCTGGAGGCTAAAATATACAATAAACAGTTGCAGGAACTGGGCATGGCTAATCTAGTGAAAAGAAGGACTAGGAGAGACATAACAGATAATCAGAGTTGGAAGGGAGCTTGTAGGTCATCTAATCCAGGGGTCCCCAACCACGGGCCCCGGACCAGTACCGGTCCATGGATCATTTTGTACCGGGCTACAAAGAATGAATAATCATGATTAAAATATACATAAAAATATGTTTTTAGTAAAGAAATAGTAAAGAAGCCCTTTACTATTGGGGAAGAATTGATTTTGCCGGTCCTTGAAAAAGTGTTTCTGTGTGAAATTGGTCCCTGGTACAAAAAAGGTTGGGGACCACTGATCTAATCCAACCCCTTGTCCAAGCTGGAGACCCCACACCATTTCTGGCAGATGGGAGTCCAATCTTTTCTTGAAAGTCTCAAGTGATGGCGCTCCCACAACTTCTGAGGGCAAGCTATTCCATTGGTTGATTGTTCTCACTGTCAAAAGGTTTCTCCTTATTTCCAGGTTAAATCTCTCCTTGTTCAGTTTCCATCCATTATTCTTTGTCTGGCCTTCGGGTGCTTTAGAAAATAGCTTGACACCTTCCTCTCTGTGGCAGCCCCTCAAATATTGGAAGACCGCTATCATGCCTTCCCTGGTCCTTCACTAGCCTAGCCATGCCCAGTTCCTGTAACCATTCTTCATATGTTTTAGTCTCCAGCAGAGGCGGGATTCAATTTTTTTTACTACTGGTTCTGTGGGTGTGGCTTGGTGGTCGTGGCAGGGGAAGGGTACTGGTATTTGCTGGTTCTCCAAACTATTCAAAATTTCCACTACCAGTTCTCCAGAACTGGTCAGTACTTACTGAATGCCACCTCTGGTTTCCAGTCTCCTAATCATCCTGGTTGCTCTTCTCTGTACTTTTTCTAGAGTCTCAACATCTTTTTTATAGTATGATGACCAAAACTGGATGCAATACTCTAGGTCAGTGGTTGTCAACCGGTGGGCCATGGCCCACTGGTGGGCTGCGAGAAATGTTTGGTGGGCCACAGAGAAATGTCACCCCCAGAGCACCCCCCAAAGCAATTAATCCAGGCTGCGCAGAAACATAAGGCTGCACCGCCCACATGGTCTGCAGGAACCCTCCCACCCACTCACTCCTTATCCAGCAAACTTGCCAACTAAGTTGCTATTTTTCCTTTTTTTTTTTTTTTCAACCATCAGCTGTTCTGCTGTTCTGGAAGATTTAGATTAGATAGGAAGCAGGAAATGATTGGACTTCTTGCTTTCTAGCTAGTCTTTAGATCTTCGGCTCTGCTTTTAAACACAGCCGAACCTCCCCTAGGACTGAAGGTTCTATTATTCAGTGCAAACTCAGGGCAAGCAAATTTTATGTGACAGACTGAACTAGCTGGTAGCAGATAGATAGATCTCTGAATGAATCTGTGATTCTGTGAGCACCTTAATCTGCCTGCCTGCTTTGCCTGATTTTTTAATTAAAAATTGCTCTTTTTTAATAAAAAGTTGCTCTTTTTTAATAAAAAATCAATATTTATATAAATATTTATAATATTTACATATAAGCCATGTCTAGACAGTCACATGACCACCAAGTCACACGCACAAATTTGGCCATGCTCACAGAACTGGTTAGTGGTCTCTGGGATTTAAAATTATGAGTTTGGTGGTCCCTAAGGTCCAAAAGGTTGGCGACCCCTGCTCTAGGTATAGACTTTCTAAGGCTTTATATAGTGGTATTAGTACCTCACTTGAGGAAAAACTTCCTAACAGTGAGAACAATTAACCAGTGGAACAACTTGCCCCCAGAAATTGTGTTTGCTCCAACATTAGACATTTTTAAGGAGAAATTGAATAACCACTTGTATGAAATGGTATAGGATCTCCTGTTTGAGATGGGGATTGGATTCGAAGACCTCTGAGGACCCTTCCAACTCTATTATTCTATATTCTATGTCCTTATGTCATTTTTGCTGAAGTTAATGAACAAATAATATCTCTTAATGGTATAAACTAGTTGAGAAATTTTATCTGATTATATAGTATATTCAGTTCAGGAACCAGGCATTCTTCATGCCTGTTCATTGCATGGCATTTGTGTGCATTAAAATCTTTAGACTAAAGACAAATATCTGGTAATACTTTTGTGATCACATTTGGAAAGGACAACATTAAACATTCCATTCCATTCTGTTGCATGGTTTATTAGATAGTTCCAGTTTTTATTTTGGCAGAAAATGTGGGGAAAAGAAAAGTACATAATTATCTTCTTTCTTCCAATTGCTTGCCACAAAATGGAAAAATAGGTTTTGTATTTGAGGATATTGCGCCATATTAATCCTCACATCTGGGCTTCAGCAGGTGGGGGAGGTATGCTTAACCTCCTCCATTTCTGTACTATTATCTTGCAATCATTTTCCATGTCGGCACAGATGTAGCTGTAAAAACTTGGTTCAAATTAGAGCTGTGAGATCTGGGGAAAACCCACCTGGAAACACACAGTTTGGACGTGTGTATATCTATTATATCTATCGATATGTATATGCCCATCCAGAGTTTTCCACTGCAAGTAACTTTTAAGCAAGAAAGATGCCTAAATACATGCAGAGGGGTTCTTTTTCTGTTTTTAAAAAGAAAAACAAAAATAATTTTTAATATAAAGAAGGAATAGGAGAGACCTGATAGCAATGTCCCAATATTTGAGGGGCTCCTACAAAGAAAAGGGGGGTCAAACTATTTTCCAAAGTATCAAAAGGCTAGGCAACAAATTGTTAGGGATAACATTGTTCACCCTAACTGTTTTAGGTGAAATACTAACTATGATTCATAGTTAGTGTATGCAGCTTTAACTGTAAAATAGCAACTGTGGGTGTGGTTATGAAAACCATATAAAAGTAGCAAGGCTACAGCTTGCTCTCTCTCTCTCTGGCTTTGATGATCCCTGATTACTGCTTGGAAGCAAGACTGCATTGCTCGAACGGGAGAGACAACAACGGACTGATTTATGAGAACTGACAATAGGATATTCTACATGGACTTTGCTAACTGAATATCCCTGAATGGACTGACTACATGGTAAATGAATATAGGACTGTTTTTGACTATGCTATAAACTTATACTGGAATAAAACATATTCTTGATAGCACAAGCGTATCTGTTATTTTTTACTGTATGTTAATAAACATACAAGCTTAGCTCACTCATTTATCTGTGTGCCTATCTGACTAACGCTGCACATTCTGTTTAGCTTGTTTACCTAACCCTGGTTGGGGAACCCAGGCTTAACACAAATAATAATTGGAAACTAACCAAGGAGAGAAGCAACCTAGAACTAAAGAGAAATTTCCTAACGATGAGAGCAATTAGTCAATGGAATAGCTTGCCTTCAGAAATTGTGGGTGCTCCATCACTGGAGGCTTTCAAAAGGAGATCGAAGATCCATTTGTTTGAAATGGCATGGGATCTCCTGTTCAAGCAAGGACTGGACCAGATCCATTCTGAGGTCCCTTCTAACTCTATTATTCTACATTATACAAAAAAGAAAAGATTACTGAAACCCATTAATATTTATGGGAGGGAGCATGCAAAATATAAGTCTGCATCCTTTCTGTTTTTGTTTTTGAAATTATTTCTATTCTTTGAGGATAATAAAATAGAACTCTACACTGATACCTGTTGAACACTGCCTGGATGACCTATATTAATACTCTGCGATGCCATCTTCAATCTTCATGCAGAGAAATATATCCGTGAACATCATCCAGTGACCTCCGGTTATGTATGGCGCACAGAACTATAGTATCAACCTGAATTTTGGCACCACTACAACCCACAAAACTGGGTGTGTTTATTTTGGTCATAAGATTAACCCAACAACTGAAGACCAGAAGACAGCAGCAAGATATTCCACAAATAATGTTTGTGGCATAGAGCAACAAACCATAACACAATAAAGTTATAATGGTATTTTTTAGAAGAAATTTGAAATTTTATATGACATTTTGATTTTTAGTACATATCAGCTGTTTATGTTTGGGGGGTATTATTTTATAAACTCCAACCAATGTCAGTCATAATTACAAGACTAAGATGGCTGAGAAGCTGGTAGACAGCTTTTATGACTTATATCCAACCCTGCTAGCAGAGAACTTTGTACTGAAGAGGTGATATATTTTTGATGAGGTACTTTATCACCTGAAAGTGATGTTTTGCAAATTATTGAGGCACACAGATGATCTCATCTGATAGCTCACCACAGTTCCCTTGAGATGCACAGAATCAATCAGTAACAGAAGTATAGCAGGCTGATCTGTAGAAATGGGTGCTTCCACAGTCCTAACTCTGAACAGAACATATTGAGATGAAATGTCCCTTTGAGTAATGCTCCAATCACTTGTCTGATGATTAACATTCAGTCAACTAAGGAAGAGAATTCTAAATTACAATCTGATCCCAAGAAAGAAATACAAAAAAAAAAATCATTTGAAATGTAGGTTGAGACATCACAACTGCATCTACTCTGTCACAATTTTTTAAAACACTGCTTATGAACAGACTATTAACCTGATAGGTATTATGAATTATGATATTGGTTGCATTTTAATACAATTCTGTATTAAAATGCAGTCAAATATTCATATGTGGCCATTTGTAATATCACAGTCAATCCCTCCCCAATTTAAACTGTTTTGCAAACAAACTTTTTCCCCATGAACAATTGATGAGAGAAAACAGCTTGTGGTGTATGTGCTCAGAACTAATTTTGTTCTATGTAGTTAGTGAGAATGAAGAGGTGACCCAAGCCCAGTACCATTTAAATACTTAGTACTTTGTTACCTTGACTGGTGTAAAGTTGGTTCCCAAGGTAAAAACTAAGTGGTCTGCTGGCATATGGTGTAACCTCCATTTGAGTGCTAAAAGCTGGAGACTGTTTTTGTGAAACAGATGTTGTTGAGTGCAGCAATGCACAACTGATTCTATCTAACAGCTGGGAATCCTTGGTGACCCATATAGCTGGAAATAAACATGGCCCTATGTTTGGCAGAAGTATAAAGAGGCAAATTTTCATTTGTTAAAAGGGCTTCACAAAATGAAGAGTAAATGTTTCCCGCTGTAACCTGATTTTTATTCACTAGAGTTAGCTCTCCGGCAGTTTTCAGCAATGGCTTTAGATTATTAGAGCCCAGTTTTGCCAGATGAAGGCTGCAGTTGCACTGACATATAGTGCAGATGGAAAATAAACATCTGCCTCAATCAAGAGAGGAAACCAGCAGACAATGCTGACGGATATTCTCTGGCAAGGCTCTGTTTTTCAGGAAAGCACATAAATGCTACAGGACCACAACCACTGGCATCGTCTGGTGCTGTCCTTATGTGGTTACTGACCATGAAGAGAGATGATTAGTATGCACTCTCTAAGGAGGAGTGGTACAGATGCTCGGAGTGATATGCTTCCAACTCACTAGGATGGGGTTTGCTATAGCCATGTATTCTAAGCTGCCGAGCAGCTTGGATTTATTTTTTGCAGTGTTTCAATGACATTTACCACCCATAAATCCTCTCTATCTGGGGGAGAGGAGAGTGGAAGGGGTTTCTGCATCACCAGAAAAAGAATATAGCTGGATAGCAGTAGCAATATATAGAACAAGGGAGGGAGAAAGAGGAAAGAGAGAGAAAGTGAAGTGGAAAGAGGAAAAGCACAGATTATTTTAATATTTTATTATTATTTGGGTCCTTTCAGGAAATCAAGCATGTTGTTTAATAGACAGTGGAGAAAGACAAACAAAGAAGAAAACAAACACCAATGTAATCAAAACCATTTTAATACTAAAAGAATCTTTTTTAAAAAAAAAGTTGAAATAAATCCAGATAGTTTACATCTCTCCATAGTGACTTAAACCAAACAATCACCATAACCTTTTCTAGGATTTTGCACAAAACATGATTAAATAAGTAATAGAAACCAAGCTCTTCTGGCTCTACCAAGGATTGTTTTCTTAAAACAAAAAAAAACAGCTTCCAGCTTTCTTTTGATTCCAAAAGAAAACCCTCTTCCTATATTTCTTCTCTTATTTCTTCTCTTTTCCCCAACAGTTATCCATGTTGCCAGCCAACCCTGATATTTTGCTTATGCTTGTCTGGTCTCCCATTCTTTCCTTTTTTTTTTCTTCCTTTCTATATTTTCTATCATTAGATCAAAATGTTTACAATTTGGGTGCTAGATTGCCGTAAAATAGTATCCATGAAGTCACTTCAATAATTTGACTAATTCCTTTCTCATGATTTTCATGTGCTTCATGTGTAAAATAAACTTGTGAAATTTAGTGTCTGCTTAAGACAGTTTTTCATAGCTTGTAAACATGAATCATAATTAATCAATGATCCTTTGTTAGTTTCATCACTGGATAACTGCCACCTGTGAATTAAAATTTGGAATATTCCCTGAGCAAGTAAAATTGCACTGCACAACTTAAAAGATCTGAATTTTTAAGAACAGGCTGTATCAGTGTCTCACTATACATCTGACATATGAGTTTCCAAGATGTTGTATGCTGAGGCGTGGTTAAGTAATTTTTCTATTAATGTTCTTTTTTATTGTTTCATCCCTTTTATTGAATTAGAGTTGCATTGCATTCAACTTGTAATAACAAGATTTCAAAGAATGAAATAAGTTTAATGTAAACCATATAAGCAGTTCCTTAGAAAGCCAGTATTTACAAGTCACATGAAAGTTATCCTCAAAATATATTAGATTCTAGTTAACGTAATATTTTGTATTTTAAAAGGAAATAATATATTTCTTCTCACACTACAGCTTATTAATAATATTTATTGAATAACATCTACTCTGCTTGTTTAGAAAAGCAGTATGTCAAAACATTATAATGTAATTAGATTGTAAAATTGTAATAAATCTTCCCAGTTAAGTGACCATGCCTTTTCTGAATTCCAAATTCTTATGTATAATCTTTTCTGTGCAAAGTAAAAATAATGTAGGCAACTAAATAAATTTATACACAGAGAGACTAATGCATTTGCTTACTTGAAAATGTAATAATCAATATTGTCGATGGAAAAATCATTTGTCAAATTACTTCTCTATTCATCATAAACTCTGAATTTTCGAAGATATAAATATATCTTCATGTAAAATATAAAAATATAATTTCTTCCATGTATAGAAAACTAGCATATGATAGCCCAAATTCAAGAAAAACATTTATATTCATAATTTAATTATGAACATAAATATTGATTTCACTTTCCTCCTGGATATATACAAAACCAGCCATCTTATTTTGAAAAATAGTCTGAAGGTACATATGTAATTCCATTTCTCTGATACAGGGGTGGGATTCTACCAGTTCGCACCTATTCGCTAGAACCAGTTGTTAACATTCTAAGCAGTTCGGAGAACCGAAATAGAAGAAATTACAGGCCGAATCCTATAAGGAAGGCAGGAAGGAAACATTCTGGTGTTGCTTACAGAAACTGCCTCTGTGTTAACCCTTATTACATTCTTGGCAGGACTAGACTTCCTGTCTCAGGAACTTCTCTGGAGTTTTTTTCCCCTCCTTTGCTGGTACTTTGCTTGTGTGGAGTGACCATTTGAAGTTACAACGGCACTGAAAAAGTGACTTATGACTGTTTTTCACATTTACAACTGTTGCAGCATCCCCACAGTCATCAAAGACCAGGCAAGGAGATTTGTGCCTCGATATGAGTAATATTGAGTTGGCCATGCCCAGCCAATAACATGACCACCAAGCCATGCCCACCCAGTCACATGACCACCAAGCAATGCCCACCAACTAAGCCATGCCCACAGAACCAGTTGTTAAAAAATTTGAATCCCACCCCTGCTCTGATCTGCCATATTTAGTCTTCCCAAGTTCTCATTGCCATTAAAAGTGCTTCATATGACTGTGGGTTATTTGCTTTGTTCTGTTAGCTTACTTTGACAATAATTCTGCTTCAGATGAGTTTTCACCAAGGAGCTCATACAAAGATACTCTGGCCTAGTACATTTTATTGTCCCAATAAAAGGATAAGATGGTACATTGCCAGTTCCTATATTCCAAGTACCCCATAAAGTCAGTGCCACATATTTTTTTGGATTGAGGAGGGTAGTTAATTACACAAAACTAGGGAATAGGATAAGCTCCTAAAGGAGTTTGCTCAAAAAGATCAGACCAGTTTAAATCAAAATTTCATGTCCAGTGCAGTGGTTTAGAGGTGGAGCTAGATGACCACCAAGGCCCCTCCCAACTCTGTTATTCTATGTCATGCTTTATATGGCTCTGTCCTTTTGCAAAAGGAAATGACTGTTGCACTGGCTTCCAATATCTGCCATCTGATTACTGTGCAAATTAGCAGAACAATCTTGTTGCAATACTACTACTACCTAAGCCAAGCCTAGCTGATGTCTCTTGTATTTTCAGTGTCCATTAAAACAATACTTTTTCTCAGCAATAGCTTGCAGTCCCACTTTTTTCATTTGTTATTTTATTTTTCACAGGAAGTGGCATGGCATACTTCAGTCCCATTGATTTAACACTGTGCACCATTTGTGTTAGCTCTCTGTACACACACACACACACACACACACACACACACACACACACACACACAAACATCGTCTAAAGACTTGAACCGAAAAGATTAAGTACGGTAAGTTTCACACATTATGTTGCGTCTGGAAAAACGCGAGGTAGACCGGGTTCCAACAGTAAAAGTCTTTATTTCAACAGTTTAAAGTAAAACGGAACAGTTTGGCTCTAGCTGCGGCAGCCTTTATATACGGCTTGCCTGCCGGCTTGTAGCCAATGACGGTTGTTTGATTTAGCCGCCTTTTGGCTGCTCTTTTGGATTGGTTCCTAGTGAACCAATCACGATGTCGGCTCTTCTAGCCAATCATATTAGAGGATTTGGAGTAAACTATTTTATAAAGAACACCCCTCCCCCCTTGGTTTAGTTCTACGTGGTGACATAGACGCGCAGGTAGGTGGGGCTTCTTCTGATTCTACTGGACTTGTGCAGTTCATTTTTGCTGGAGACTTCAACCGGTTCGGAGGGGTTGCTGTCTCTCCGGCTCTTCTCCATGGAACTGCCTGGAAGGGTGAGTCGGCCATTTTGCTACTGCTTGAGTTTCTCAGGCCGGTGGTTTTGCCGCTCCCTCCTGGCTTCTCCGGGCAGGTCGAGCTGGCTTGGCTGGCCCCTTCGTCTGGATTTTTTCCGCAAGTCTCATCTAACCATAAGTTTCCTTTTTGCTCTTTTTGATTGTTTAGATGTTCTGGGTTTATTTTAAAAAGTTCTTTATTATTTTCTTGTATCCCCCCCCCCTTTGGTTTTGTTTTCGTCGTTTTTTATTATTTGTGGTTGTGAGTTTGTATTTCTTTCAATGTTTTGGGAACGAAGCTGGTCTATGTGCCGCTTCCATTCCCTGCCATCGTCTACGGTTAGTCGGTTGGACCAGGGGCCTGTGAGTGGTGTGATTGTGCCTGGAAGCCATAGGGGGTCCCCAGGGAAATTTTTTGCGTAGACTAGGTCGCCGATTTCAAATGTTCAGAAACGGCTGGAGTCGGGGGGGTCTTTCCAACGTGTAATTTGGGTGCAACCTGTCTAATTGTGACCTAAGTTTTCTTCCCATTAATAATTCTGCTGGGCTTTTGTTGGTTACAGTGCTGGGTGTGATATGTTGGAGGGTGAGTAGGCGGTTAATTTTATCCTGGACATTTTCTCTAAACCCTCTTTAGTAAACCTGACCATTCTCTCCACCCTACCATTTGCAGCCGGGTGAGCCGGCGCGGTTAGTGCATGGCATATACCTAGGGAGGCTAGGTATTGTTCAAATTGGATGGCTGTTAATTATGGCCCGTTGTCAGACACTAGGACGTCCGGCAATCCATGGGTTGCGAAGAATTTGTTCAGTTGTTTAATGACTGCCTCGGTTGTCGTAGATGACATTACTACAACTTCCAGCCAATTTGAGTATGCATCTACGACAATTAAAAAGGTATGGCCCCTAGTAGGACCCGCGAAATCAATGTGGATCCAAAACCAGGGGCCTCGTGGGGTCTCCCAGTCCCTTATGGGTGCTTGTGGTGGGGAAGGCCTGGTTTTCTGACATTTAGTACAAGTAGCAACCTAATATTCGATGTCTTTATCTATACCAGGCCACCAGACATTGCTTCTAGCAAGGCTTTTCATTTTTACAATACCAGGGTGGCCTTCGTGAAGCATACCCAACACTCTAGTCTGTAATTTAGGAGGGATTACTACCCGATCACCCCACAATAAACAACCTTTTTGAATTGAAAGTTCGGTTTGTCTGGTCCGGAAAGGTTTAAAGTTTTCAGTTTTTTGGTTTTCCGGCCAGCCTTTATCTACCCAGTTTAATATGTGGGCAGTCACTGGGTCCTTTGCAGTGGCTCTGGCGACATCGTTTGCAGATATTGGTAGTTCGGGGCATGTTTCTATTTGTAGGGTGGTCATTGTTGGCGCCGGGTCTTCCTCCATCATCGGCAACGGTGCTCTGCTTAATGCGTCTGCATGGGAGATTTGCTTCCCGGGTCGATGTGTCAATGTGTAAGAGTATGCTGCTAGGAATTCTGACCATCTAGTCATCCACGGGGATAAAATGTTTGGTGTAGGCTTGTTTCCTGCCAGAATTCCTAGTAACGGTTTATGGTCCATTACAATCAAAAATGTTCTTCCATAAAGGTATTCGTGAAAAAGTTTCACTCCGGCGACGATTGCCAGGGCTTCTCTATCTAGTTGACTATAGTTATGTTCTGTTTTAGACAGAGTCTTTGAGTAATAAGCGACGGGTGCCTCTCTCCCATCTGGTAATTGGTGGCTCAGGATGGCACTGACTCCAAACGGTGAGGCGTCGCAGGTTACCGTCAATGGGAGTGTGTTACTAAACTGGATAAGAACGGTGTTTGATGTTGATAATTTTTTTATTTTCTGGAATGCCTTTTGTTCTCTATGACCCCAAGTCCAATTAGTATTCTTATCCAGCAAACAGTGTAATGGTTCTGCTATCGTTGCTTTTTGGGGGAGGAATACATTATAGAAATTTATTAGACCCAAAAATGCCTGCAATTCCATTTTGTTTTTTGGCTGTAGTGTGTCTTTAATGGCTTTGACTTTTTTTTCAGTAGCATGTATACCCTCTCTGTCAATTAAGTAGCCCAGAAATTCGATGTGATCAGTCATTAAACAGCATTTTTCTTTTTTAACTTTCAGACCGGATTCTCTAAATTTTGTTAGTACATCTCTTAGTCTTTTTTCTAGTTGGGTCGTATCTTTAGCCAAAATCAGGACGTCGTCAAAATATGGTACGACCCCTTTTATTCCATTTAATAGGCATTCCATGAGGCTTTGGAAAACGCCTGGGGCAACGCTCACTCCAAATTGAAGTCTGTTACACTTGAATGCCCCTTTGTGAATCACTATTGTCTGTGCCTCGGCCGTTAAGGGGTCTACTGGAAGCTGTTGGTAAGCTTGTGCTAGATCTAGTTTGGCAAAAAATTTTCCTCCCCCATATGAGTGTAGCAAATGTTGTAAGACTGGCACCAGGTATGTGCTTTATTGCAGCGCATGGTTCAGGATAGCCTTGTAGTCTCCGCAGATGCGTATCGACCCGTCAGGTTTAACCGGTGTTACTATTGGTGTCTCCCATTTAGCATGGTCAACAGGTTCCAAAACCCCTTGGTCAATTAATTTATTCAATTGTTCCTCTATTTTTGCTTTTAATGCAAAGGGGACTCGTCTGGCCTTTAATCTTCTAGGGGCCACTGGGGGTCTAAGCTAAAGGAAATTGGGGTCCCCTGATACCTGCCTAGGGTGCCATCGAAAATGTCCTGGAACTCGTGGATCAGATTTTCTTCCCAGTCGGTTTCGGCCACTCGGTCCACTCCAGTCATTCTAATGCCCAATGGTGCAAACCATTTGATACCCAGGAGGCTGGGTCAGTCTTGGTCGACTATTGTCAGAGGCAGGACTTTGACATGCTGCTTCTAAGCGACTCAGAAATGTCCTAGACCTTCCACAGGGATTCGATTCCCCTGGTAGTCCTTCAGAGTTAATTTTTGTTTCTGGAGTTCTTTTAGTTTGATATTTGGGACCAGTTGTCTGATTTTGTCCCACGATACCATTGACAGGAAAGACCCTGAATCGACTTCCATCTCACAGGGGCTGCCTTCAATTTTTACGATGACTTTAACTTTTTTCACGCTTTCCGTCTGAGCGCTTCCGATAGTGACAGTTTGATGGGTCTTTTCTCGGTTACTGGCTCATTTGTTGCGCTCCCACTTTCTCTCGGCTTGTTTCGATTCAGCTTGTGTGGGAGAGTTGCTGCGTCTGTTAAGGCTGTTATTTTTTCGATTCCTACAGACTTTCTCGATGTGTCCCATTTTCTTGCAAGCTCGGCAGATGGCATCAAGGAATCCGCAATCAGCTCGAGGATGGCTCAAGGAATCCGCACCCGGCGCATTCCCGCCAGTTTCTTTTTTCGCACCTTTTTTTGTTGACGTACAGGCGGTGGACCTCATCGTCATCTTCTCCAGATTCTGATGTCTCATCAAAATCTTCATGGTGTGTAGTGGCGGGAAATTGCTTCTTCCCTCTGGTTAGGCTCGTTTCGTCGTTATTCACGTTCATTTGTTTCATGGTGGCCGCTGACTTTTTCGCGGCTTCTGTGGCTGTGGCTTTTGCGATTGCTTCAGCCACGGTTATGTTGGGTTTATTTAGCAATTTACTTTGTAAATTAGAGTCTTTTGAACCCAATACCACTCGATCTCACATGGCTTCATCTAAGTTCAGGAATTCGCATGCTCCCCCCAGTTGTCGGAGGCCTGCCATAAAATCAGCGATGGTCTCGCCTTCTTTTTGGTCCCTTCAGTAGAATTCATGCCGTTTGATGAGATTTGACACCACTGGTGCGTAGTGAGCCTTTAACATTCGCTGGAGTTCGGGCCAGATCATTTGTTTTACGTCTCTGGGCTTCGCCAATGCTTTGGCCATCTTGAACACAGTTGGTCCACAATGTGTTAAGAAGACAGTCCTCTTATGCTGGTCTGAGATCTCTTCCATCTCATTACTTTCTAAGTACATTTGGAAACAGTCTACGTAGGATTCCCAATCCTCTCCATTGGGATTGAAGGGTGCGGGCGGTGCATTATTTCTGGCCATGGCTTCAAGCCTGGATTTCAATTTGCCGCGTGCACAGTCTCACGTTTTAGGACGATCCCACCTTCGTCGCCAGTGTTCCGTCTGGAAAAACATGAGGTAGACCAGGTTCCAACAGTAAAAGTCGTTATTTCAACAGTTTAAAGTAAAACGGAACAGTTTGGCTCTAGCCACGGCAGCCTTGATATATGGCTTGCCTGCCGGCTTGTAGCCAATGACGGTCATTTGATTTAGCCGCCTTTTGGCGGCTCTTTTGGATTGGTTCCTAGTGAACCAATCCCTATGCCGGCTTTTCTAGCCAATCATATTAGAGGATTTGGAGTAAACTATTTTATACAGAACACATTATACTACCTATGGCAAAGGTCTGTGTAATAAGTTCCTTCTTGTCTAGAATTGTCTAAAGTACTTTTGGAAATCTCCACTTTCTTGTCCAAATGCAACAGAGATCTGCTAAGATCATTATAACCTTTCTCATTCTCTCCCAAATATCTTCAGTTTCAGCTGCATACAGAGTACATTTTCATATTCAGAATGGAAAATTATTTTGCATGGAGAATGACTCTAGAAGGATAAAATCCCTATCTGACAAAACTTGACAAAATCTGAACTTGATGATGATGATAGCAATAACAGAAGCTTTCGAGAGTCACACAAACAGTTTTTTAAAAAAACTGTTTTGCAAGCTGCTCTGGGAAGCTTTTTGGCTCATGAACAGGGTTAAAATGTTTCATATAAACAAATGTCACAACATTTTTTGCCACAAGGCATTTGTTATTTAAATTTAAAATCAATTTTTACTAGAAATTAACAGAAAATACACATTTTTCCTTTCAGTGTTAATATGCACATTTTAGTAATTGAAAATTTCCACTAGGAAATAGAAAAGTTTATTTCACCACTTTCCCCATGAATTAGGCAATGAAAGTTATGCATGGATGTTACCCAAGAGGCAATTTCAATGCAAAGCAATGCAAAATGCATAACCTAAAGTAGAAAAGCATTGTCCTCCAACTGGGCCGTAGCTCAAAGTGTTTAAAGTATATTGAATATTGTTTATTTCTAAAAATGTTCCACAGGAGAGGTTTAAAAAACAAACCCACAAACCCAAACAGTGTTTGTTTTTCAGCCAGACTATATTTTACCTGGAATGCAAAACCTTTCCGCCATTGTAAAATACAAGACTTTGATTTCCACAATGTCCTTATTTGAACAAAGGTTAAAATGATGTTATTTTGTTTGTGAATAATTAACTCAAAGAAAAAAAATGTAACTGATTACCTTATACAGAGGGTTATTTATTAGGAGGAAATTGGATACTTAGGAAGCTCTTTCATATCGGTAATATCTAATCAGAGATCTTCAGTCCATAGTATCATTCACCAACAGAGAAGTGTGAACTCTGTTGAGTATCATGATTTATAATCCACTGCCAAGAGAACCATATCTGTTTAAATGCTTTAAATAGACATAGTTTTATTGGCAGTGGACTATAAATTATGGTACTGCTCTTCTAAGAACCACTACCAAGATTTGAAATAACATTAAAATGCTATTCTTCAGGTCCAGCTTTATTCTCCATCCCACCTGATTTTCTTTAGTCTAATTTAAAAATAGGCTACTTCTGAGGCACAACAATCATACCTGATCTCTTAGTTAAATGAACAATTGCACTTGTATAATATTCTCTGTATTCTGTATTATACAAGTACAATTGCCCATTTATTAGCCTGCTTGAGTTCAATGATCCAGATGTATGCCAACCATATTCTGTATATGTGGAAAACTGAATAAGATGTCATTAGCTATGGAGAATAATAGGCAGGCATGTGCATGCATCTGCACACATGTACATGGCTTCCAGGAAAACATGAGGCTTTAGTTTCTTTGTAAAAGGCAAAGATAGAGGTTACTGAAACTGTATTTTTTTAGAGCAATATGTGGAACCAACAAAGCTGGGAAACTATTTTCCATAGGAGTCCCTGGAGCCTGCAACTCTGGCAGGCAATAGCTTTGTACATTAGTATCTCCTGAAATTCTTCCAACTATTGGGAACTGCTTCATTATTATTTAATAATATTTGGCTCAAATTGGCATATCCCACGGCTGTGCAAAACCATGTTTTCTGAAATAGCATGCTTTCTGACTGTTGGAAGTGTGTTTGTGTGCATATATGTATATATTTAAGTATGTGAGTGTGTGTGTGTGTGTCTGTTATAAACACAAACACATTCATCTTTTCTATCCGAGCCTTACATCATAAGAAATAAAATAAAAGATGAAGTTAAACTATGAACTCAAATTAAATAAAACTAATGATGAGGAATAGATGACACTCTGCCATTTTTCACAGCCCTACTCATGAGAGAGGACATACATTTATAATAATAAAAGTTGCCTATTTGGAACAAGGCCAGCCCAGGACATATTGCTGCCTGGGATGCCCAGGATGAAAAGACCAAAATACCTCACACCAGCAATCAACATCCAGATGAGCATAGATTAACATCAAGATTAACATCAGACCAACAATCAAGAAGTAAACAATACCCCAATCAAGAAACTGCCAAACAATAAACAGTCCAATCAAAGACCTTGCAAGACCACTCCCACCAACACTGAGGGGGCAAGCCACTAGAATATAAACTGAGAAAAAATTCATCTCCTCGTGGAGAACAATCGGTAATAAATATCTGCAAGAAAACAAACAAACTCAGACATCACCATGGGCCCCTCTTACAGTTTTCAATATATGCAATATATGCAATTCAGTGCAAATAAGGAAAACAAGAGAATCTTAGATTTGTCAATATATTGACTGAATTATTCTATTGAATGAGTAGAATTATGAATCAAAAGGAGTATTTGTGTCAAACAGTGAATCAGGTGGCTTTGAAGCACTCTGTAGCCTTTTGAAATGCATTGTGGATTCAATATCTTTCCTGCACTGATTTACACAATCTGAAGAGTAGCCAGAGTATTTTATATAGTTTCTGAAGTTGTTACCAATTACATATAAAGTTGTGGGTTATTTTGTGATAGCTGTTTGATATTGCCATGAGTATCTCCCCAATGAGATGTACTGCTTTATTAAACTCTTTTGGGATATCATAGTTAACTGCTCTGGGGCTTCAGATATTTTTTTCAGCTCTCAACTACTTTTCCATGGCCAATTACATGCTATCAACTTGCTCTCTTTTATATATTTGAATATTATATTTCCAAGCTGATTCTGTTATTGCAGTTGGGAATCACTCTCAATGCCAGAGCAAGAACGTCCAGATTAGGACTCATTTTTGAGTCAAACCTCGCATTTAAATTATTTATGTCCAGGATATTAAAGTCTCTTGATATCAATGAATGGGTTCTCTACTAACATGGTACTCGTCTAAATGTTTACCGGGAGGATATATGATTTTGAAAGAAATTTCCTCTGTATCAGTCCTTTTCTCACTAGCCTGCTTAATTCTATAGTGTTATATTTGGGCTAAAACAACTTGAGTATATGGATGATAAATTTCATTGTATCTCCACTGTTTATCATCTGAATGATGCTGTGGATAGTCTGTCTTAGTAGTTGGAGACTGTAGGGGTCTGGATAGGGACCAGCAGCCTTCAACTTAACCCTAGTAAGGTTAAGTAGTTCTGGGCTTTAGGAACCCCTGGTTCTGGAGACCTCCCCTCTCTCATTCTGGTGTTATTTAGTATGGGCCAAGAAAAGAGCCTTTTTTTTTTTTTTGTAAAGTTCCTGCCCTCCAGAACCTGGAGAGTA
>BLBF01019871.1:0-18133 GCA_015471245.1 Laticauda colubrina
AGTAGAGTAGAGTAGAGTAGAGTAGAGTAGAGTAGAGTAGAGTAGAGTAGAGTAGAGTAGAGTAGAGTAGAGTAGAGTAGAGTAGAAAAGAAAAGAATAGGCCTTCTAGTCCAGCCCCCTCCAGCAGGAGATCCTATATCAGGGCTGTCAAAACTCACAGCCCGCCAGCCAGATGCGTCACACGCTGGCCAAGCCCATGTCTGGTTTAGCAAAGGGGAAATATGTCACAATACATTACGTGATGACACTAGTTTGACACCCCTTCCCTATACCATTTCAGACAAATGGCTGTCCAGTATCTTCTTAAAATCCTCAAAAGTTTCAAAGTTCTGATGGCCACACGATACACACATGGTCATATGATTGCATTTTTAGCTCTTGCAACTGGCTTACATTTATGGCTGCTTGTAACATTCCATGTTCATGTGACTCCAATAATAATAATTATTATTATTGCCAATTTCTGGCACTTACTTCCAGTTTCTGGAAAAAAAATCCATTGGGTATAATAGAATAACAATGGTGGCATTTGTTTAACAAGCATGGTGTCCACTTAACGACCACACCAGAAAAGATTGTAAAATTGGGCATAGTCACATGGTGACCTGCTTAATGACGACCATGACTTATGACCATAATTCTGAGCTCAATTTCAGTCACAAGTTGAGGACTATCTGTCCTGAAAACAAAGGCAGCACTTTTTTATACATTTAGGAAACGTTAAGACTGAAATTGGTTAAATCCGATATTAAAAATTACAATCTTAAAAATATTGAGCCATTATTGGGAAAACCACATTTGAATTTCACAAGATTTGGATAGTCTCCAGATCAAATAGGTCTTTTTCTTGCGATTGGGAACAGTTGCTGAGAACAGCTGAACAATCCCAGAAAAGACACCAACTGTTTCAAGAAATTGTGCTATGTGCTTCCATGTACTACTTTTCCCTTTAAATGTAAGGTGCTGTACAGCCCTAATGAATAGCGCAAAATGTATCAATGTAAGACTCATTGAGTTCATTGCATTTGACTCTAAGTAGATGTATTACATTCCTAACAACCCTGACACAAAACATTACTTTGAAATAATGCCTAGTGACATCAGCTTCAGGATCTGACCTTTTCTGGCCTTCTGAAGTAATGCATAATTTGTTGGAACTGAACCCAGAAGACCTATGTTCAAATCCCCATTCCAGTATACATCTTACTGGATAATTTTGGCTTAGTCATTTTACCAATCTTCATATAACTCCTTTGTAGGAATAAAATCTGTGGGTGAGTCTGTTTTTCCTGTTTTTCCACATGTGTGCGCCTTGATTTCTCAGAGGAAAAAGATAACTACTCCAAAGTGAATCTACAATCTTGCAGAATCTGAGAGAGGTCCCTTCAAGGTGGCATTTCTTCTGCAAGAGCAACATGCCCTCCCTTAGAAGAATGTCTTCCTATTTATTGAGTTTCTGAAAGGGGAAAGTACTTAGAGAATATTTGTAGGACGTTTCATTTTAGGATCTGCCTCTGTTGGTTGGTGCCTTTGTTATTTATGATACTTATTACTTACTCAAATAAGTTTTTAATCCTTATTGTCTACTTTATGCTGCTTAAAGCTGCTTTGGGATAAAATGCAATAGGAAGACAATAGTTTTATTGAGATCAGTCAAACAATAAACACCCCTCATCTTTTCAGCATTTTGAAATTTTCTTTCTTTTATTATATTTTGCTTTGCCATTCTTTTTATCTCCTTTACTTCATCCTATTTTGTGTGCTTGAATCATTCTGTGTCATACATCACTCTTCCTATGGTTTCTAGTTCTGTCATACAACGAGCATGTAAAGCCATACTCAAGCCAACTACTTAGATGTCAGTACAAAGGACAGGTATAAGTGCCAATTAATATTGTTAGTCCCTCAAAAATCATTTAAAAATTATATTTATCTTCACTGTTTATACCAAAGGCATTATTTTTTTTTAAACATTTATTTTATTTAAACACATTTCTATCCTACCACAATCAAAATGAGACTCTTGGAAGCTTACAATTTTACATAAAAATCTAATAATAGTTCTGATTTTACAGCATTTTCAGGCTTTGTAAGAGGTACCACTTCAGAATGCTTTAGCAAGAAATACGAGTAATCCTCAACTTACAACCACAATTGGGATAGGTTATTGTGATCTAAGTCAAGTCAGACTGAATGTTAAAATTTTTACAGTGGTAATTATGCAAATCATTGCAGTCATTAAGTCAATCACACGGTCACTGATTCAATAAAGTCATTACGTGAATCCAATTTCCTCAATTGTTGTAACTATGTATCATTTATGTGTTTGCAACTGTGTATCAATACAACTATGTATCATTCAGGCATTTGCAACATTGTATCATTCACATGTAATCATTGAACTTCTGTCTCCTCAGTGACCTTTTACAGGGCACGTACAGAGACAAGGAGTCAAGCATTCACTTTGTGATTACATCGACTGGCATGCAGCTTTGTAAGGAATGTCTTGATCAAATTGTAGATCGTACCATCTTGTCTGACTTGGTATTTTGCCTTATCTAAGTCTTGCATATCCTGTCTGACCTGGGCTTGACCTAGGCTCTGAATAAACAATGATAGTGACCCCCCCCTTTTGAAGGAGCATAATAAAAGAGCGTGTAGCCAGACATTCTGGGCGCACTCATCCCGAGGAACTTCGTCTCCTGTCGTTTCTTTCTCCTTCGCTCCCTATCATGAGACGCCCATCTGATGCGGGATAGCAGATACCGCACTCAATGGGGAAATTGGCAAAAAGGTAACAAATCATGATCACATGATCACATGATGCTGCAACCTGGCATGAATGCAAGCCAATTGCCAAGCACCTGAATTGCCTTCACTGTGATTTATATTGTCCAGACACCCATGACTTTTTCTCTACTACTAAAATCATACAACAACAAGCTAATATTCAGAAATAATGCTAAATGTAAATATTAATATAGAGATACATAATTCTAGTGAGTACTGCTCTTCGTCATAGTCCATCAAACAGGTTAGCAGGAATGTAATGCTGGAATATCATCCAACAAGAGTTCGTTATCTTATCACATGCCCTCTTGTGTGTTTGTGAGCATATCAGTGTGTAAATCAGATAAGACAGAATGAGGGGAGGATTTGTATGGGTACGGAGGGATGTTAGTTCTGTCCACATCTAGCATATAATTCAACATACATGTGGCATTTAGGGAGAAAAAGATACCCATCTTATCTTATTGGAGTAAACCAAGAAATAAGAAAACTGCATAGGGAGCCCTATATTTCAGGTGTTAGTCTCCTAGTGAAGTTTTATTATATTGATTCAGCTTTGATACCTACATAAAATATGAATGGTTCACACAATAACATCTAATATTTTGTTACTGTTCCATCTATCTTGTTTATATTTTTGGCTCTTACACCTTAAGTCTCCACAGATCCACATTCAGCTTTGGTCTTTCAGAGATGTAGATATTTCAGTGCCACTGATGATCTGCAGTTCCTTTCAGAAGTTGCCTTCAGAATTAAGTCTATCTTCTGACCTTTTTCTGTTATTTGGAAGGTTTGAAAACAGATTATTTATTCATTGGTAAAATGCCTCAGTGTGAATAATTTCACTTGCGTGAATGCCTTTTGCAGACTTTCCAGACACTAGAGATTCAGATGTACAGATTAGTGTGACATGAGCACATATCTCTGCTCCTCTGTCTTCTGTCTGGCTAGGTTCACACAATCTGTTGAATCGATTTTCTATTGTCTCTATTATCTTAAAGCACTATAAGTAATATATGTTTAAAAGGGTAAAATATAAATCATACTAAATACTGAAGTATTAACATGCTATACTTCTACAAGTAAACATATACTATTCTCTTTCAAAGTAAACTTATGTAGAGTGCAAAATAGATTAAACTAAAAAAAAAAGGTTAACATGTTTGATCTATAAAATTCTCTTTCCTGTCTCTTTTATAGGATCTTATCAATTCTATTCAACACAACTTTCTTACTCTTTCTCTTCTTCTTGCCCATCTGGAAGAAACATTGGTGTCATGACTGTTGTGCAAATGATAATTATGTAACTTGTATTACTTGCACCATAACATGAATGACATATAGTATAGGATAATATTTTGTTATGATGTCTTCATACACATAATACCCACTTTTCCCCATATCTTAATGCAGACAATCAGTCTGATGCAATTTACCTCATATATTTGTTTTGCTGAGTGTTACTTCCATAACTTTCAGTTCCTCATTTTCAGTCCCTATTAATTAATTAGACATGTATTTTACCCTGTTTCTTGTTTTACTCCATCCTCTTTGAATTCAACGTACTTTTTATGTTTCTCTTAATATTTCCAACTCTCACTTTCATATAATAAAGTGGGCATATCCTTTTTTACTCCTTTTGACAAAAAGTCATTCCTTGTAGCCAGTACTATACCACCATTACTTTCATATCTTAGAATGTCTCAATTTCTTCATTTGTAGTGATTGGTTTACCATAGTACACAGCTTCATTATTTTGTTCTAGCTGTTTGCCATGTGCATGTGTAAATTACAATTGTTTATTCAATTTTTCTTCTTAAGCACACTTATCTTGGTGTTTTAAGATTTTAATTTTCAGTTCCATATTCCTTGTTTTATTGTACAATCTATCCAACATTCTCTGCAAATCATTCATACTCTCATCCATAGCAGGGCATTAAGAATACATCAACATATTTCCAACCTCACAGGCATTCCTTATATATTTATCCATAAAGTTGATAAACAACCAAGGTGTCAAACCCTGAAGTAACAAATCACACTGGAGGCCTGATTAGTTAGATTTATTACAAAACAAGCTAAGGTGACACCACAAGAATTGCAACCAGTACATCTTCCTTCAAGCATTACTTTATAGTTATGTCACTGTCAATTCCAGACCATGGAATCCGCTCAACAGGAAGGCTAAAACTACTTTTATTGAGTTGGCTATAATAACAGTTCTTGAAAGTCTGATTGTGCTGAATCTCCTCCCATCTCTTCATCAACAGCTGGAAGTGGGGATAGGAGGGCATAAAAATAGAAAACCATCTATGGCTACCTTACAGCATATTTACATCATTTATTACAACTTTTATGAGTTAGAGAATGCATTCTAAAACAAAGGAACATTGCACAGGTCTTAAGCCCATGTCACACAGCACCAACGGATGGAAAGAGGATGTAAAACGGAGAGAAACACTTGCCATCCGTTGGTTAACACGATGCGGAACGGACACGCAGTGTTAGTAGCATGGACGTAGAAAGGATGAAAGTGGAAGCAGCTCGCATACAAAGCATTAAAACGGAAAAAACGTTCATATAGGGGACGTATCTCGGATATTTAGGATGTCTGCAGGATGCCTAGAGGATGCAAAAGGACACCTAGCGGAAAAATTATATTTCCTATAAAAAGGGGGAGAAATCACCTGGATCTCACTTTCAGTCCAGCAGCCCTGCGGTGCAGACCTCTTCAGCCTTCATCTTGCTCTTGCTCTTGCTCTTCCACAGCATCCAGTCATCTCCACCATGGATCATCACACACTCCTTTTGGTAGCAGCCATCGTTCTACAACAGTGCGAAGCCCTCTACAGGCTCTTTCACCTGTTCTACGGGAAGAAAAGGAGGTGGCCAAGTGTGTGGGTCCGAAGATGGATCGCGAGAAGAGCTGAGTACGGACTGTATAACAAGTTGATGGTGGAGCTGAGGAACGAAGACTCTCGTGCATTCCAGCACTTCATGAGGATGCCGCCAGCCATGTTTGACGAAGTTGTGGAGCGGCTGAGACCCAGGTTGACCAAGGCAAACACCAACTTCCGGCCCAGCCTGGACCCTGGGCTGAAGGTGGTACTGACTCTGCGCCACCTGGCCTCCGGGACCACATACAGGAACATGCAGTACGCCTGGAGGGTGCCACACAACACCATCAGCATTGTGGTCAGAGAAGTGGTGCAAGCCATCATCGAAGAATACCTGGAGGAGCTCCTCCAGTGCCCCTCCACTGAAGAAGACTGGAAGAAAGTTGCAGAGCAGTGGTATCAGAAGTGGAACTTCCCCCACACCGTTGGAGCCATAGATGGGAAGCACGTGGCCTGCAAAGCGCCAGCCAAGTCAGGGTCCACTTATCTGAACTACAAGGGCTTCTTCAGCATCATCCTCTTTGCCATGGTCGATGCTGACTACAAGTTCATGTACATTGATGCTTCAGGCAACGGGTCATCTTCAGATGCCCAGGTATACAATGCCAGTCACCTCATGGATGGGCTGGAACGCAACCTCATCATGGGCTTCCCAGATCCAGACCCCCTGCCCAACGACACACAAGATGTGCCCAACTTCATCGTGGGGGATGACGCCTTCTCCTTCAGAACCTACCTCATGAAGCCCTACATTTCCAGATGCTTCACCTGTGAAGAGAGGATCTTCAACTACAGGCTGTCCAGGGCAAGACGGGTGGTAGAGAACGCCTTTGGCATCCTGGCCAACAGGTTCCAGGTACTTCTCACCACCATGCAGCATTGCCCAGAGACTGTGAGGAACATTGTGGAAGCTTGCTGCATCCTGCACAATCTCATGTGCACCCGCTACCCAGTGTTGCAGAACAGGCTCGTGGACCACCAACAAGGCAATGGGGACATGGACCCTGGTGAATGGAGGCAAGGGCGAAACCTGATAGATACTGTGGATGTGCAAGGCCCCAACAGAGCTTCACGTGAAGGGAAGAAGCAGTGCAACCTCCTGAAACACTGGTGCAACTCCCCAGCTGGAGCAGTGGAGTGGCAAGACAGGATGGTAGATGCTTAATAGATGCTTCCTTCAGCTTATCTCATCACACGGATGAGATTGTGCCATGTATGTTGAGTGGCCCTACAATGAACAGGGCATTTAATAAAGAGTTGTGTTTATGTTGAAATGTGTTGATGAATGATTAAATTGTTATTGATAATAAAGGGCCATAGGTGTGGCACCTGGGAGGGTGGACCATACAGTCCCACTATGCTTGCACTGGAGGCTTATCTATCCCACTGCTATCCTTACCCATTCCACAACTATTACCCATTCCAAAGGTATCCCTGCCCATCTCACTGCTATCCTAACCCATCCCACAGCTGTTACCCATCCCACAGGTATCCTAACCCATCCCACAGCTATTACCCATTCCACAGGTATCCATGCCCATCCCACTGTTATCCTTACCCATCCCACAAGCATGCAAAGGTTTAAACCATTTCTAAAAGTTTCCACCAAGACTTTATTGACTAAAAGAACTGAACCAAGTGTGTGAAGCAAAGATAAACTTTATTAATAACAAACTGTAAAAGCAAAATGACCCAAGTAAAGTGTCCCAAGCAAAGATAAAGTCAACAGGTAGCAACCCAGTCTCTGGCACTCTTCTCAGTCACTCTGAGACATGTCCATAGTCTCAGGGGTGAAGGGTCCAGGTGCTGTGGAGGTGGCTGCTGCTGGAGTGCTGGTCTGAGGCACCATTGGGGTGCCTGGCCCCAAGAGGACAACAGGGGATGGTGTGTGGAGGAAGCCCTCAGAGAGCTGGCTCAGTCCTGTGATGTTGAGAGCCCCTTCCTCCATGACATGGGGTGTCAGTCCCAATACCGATGACAGATATTCTGAGGCTGGGCTTGGCTGTGGGTTAGAGGAAGGAGGAGTGTAGTGGGGCTGTCTGGTCTGCAGCTGAGCGAGGTGAGGCGTGGGTGGCATCTGTGGCGTGGGTGGCATTGGTGGCGTTCGATGTACCTGTGCCTGGACTGGGAAGGGCTGCCTGTGCTGCTGGAACTCCTGGTAGCCGTAGCCTTGGTAGATGAAGGCCCGTGGAAAGCCTTGGAAGGGCTGTGACATCACTTGGGGTGGAGGAGCAGACCTGGACTGGGTCGGAACAGGTTCAGCTGGGCCTGGAAGGTTGTGCAGAAGACCTGTGATCCTCTCCTTTATCACCTGGTACTGGGATTCGGACATGTCCATGAGGGTCTGGATGACGTAGGTGAGGAAGGGCTTGCAGTTTGAGGATGGTATGTCGGTGTGTACCAGCTGACAGAGGAGATCTACGCTGCTTTTGATGGTGTCCCTGATCTCCAGCAGGACAGTGTGGCTCTATCCCTCCGGTCTGCCTCTCTGCCTGCTTTCTGTGGAGGTGGAGCTGGGGGCGGGTGTGGGTTGGTCTCTGGTGGCAGTGCCCTCTCCTTGCTCCCACTGAGTCAGGGGGTCTTCCACGCGCTCCGCCATGGGGAGTGTAGCTGTCGGGGGGGTCTTCGTCGTGGGACGCTCCACAGATACCTGCCTGGACACAGCAGCTGACTCTTGGCCAGAAGAGGACTGGCTCTCTATGGGCTGCCTGAGAGAGAGGGTAGATAGAGGGGCTACTCCTCAGTGGCGGATCTCACCCTCCAAGAAGCTGCACTTGGCCATCACGTAGGTCTCCTGGTCGGTGAGCTTGACCGCGGCCTGGCCAGACTTCTTGAGGTGCAGCTTCCCGTACCAGGTGTGCATGTGCCTCCACCAGCCGAGAAGCACCTCCAAAGTGTAGCCCAGGCTCTCTGCCTTCTCTCTCCAAGCCGCCTGCTTCCTCTTGGTGTCTCGATAGAGCCTGTGTTCCTTCCACCAGAGGTTCTCCCTCAGCCATTCGAGCACCTCATCCTCATGTTCCTCTTCAATGGAGTACTGCCTCCTCTCCCTATCTCGCGTATGCCTCTTCCTCCCTCTGGCCGGGCCTTCTGGGCCCTCATCAGAGGGGCTTTGAGGTTCTAGGGGCTGCTCCACCACACCACCAGCAGCAGCAGCAGCAACAATAACAGCAGCAGCAAAAGCAGGACCAGCAGCACCAGCAGCACCAGCAGCACCAGGAGCAGCACCAGCAGAATAAGCACCAGCAGAAGCACCAGCACCAGGAGGAGTGTCCAGCAGAGTAAGCACCAGCAGAAGCCCCAGCACCAGGAGCAGCACCAGCAGAAGACCCAGAACCAGCAGAGTCAGCCCGAGCAGCAGAAGCCCCAGCAGAAGCAGAGTCAGGGCCAGGGGGTGGGATGGTGGCCCTGTCCTTCTTGCCAGGGCTGGCAGAAGATGGCACAGGATTCCTCTTCTTCCCCATGGTTGTTGGCTGGAGATGTGTCTGGCAGCAGGTCTTTCCTCTGAATGGTGACCTGCTTGTGAGCTGCATCCTTTTATATCCGCGGGGCTGACGCAATGCATCCTCCCCGCATGCGCAGTGAACGCTTTGCATCCGCGAGGCATCTGCTAGGCGTCCGTGATGCATCCGCTGTATCTTCTCGGCATCCGCTCTGCATCCGCTCCTTCCACTGCGCGTCCACTTCGCTGTTCTTCCCCGGAAGCCCTGCGGATGTGCCATCCGCTTCCATCCGCTAGGCTTCCATGGAGCATCCGCTTTACATCCTGGCTACATCCTCTCCCCGTCCGTTCCTTTCCGTTGTTGTCCGCTCTGTTTATGCAAATTTGGGGCACTTTTGAGAGCGGATAACAACAGATGGAAAATTTTCTCGTCCGCTGTGTTTTTTTTACATACTTTTTGCATCCGTTGGCCTATGTGACAGGCCCTTTAGTCTGTATTCCATGTGGAAATATTCAACAAATATTTCATTCATTCTTCCACATACTTTATTTCTAACACATACTGCTCATGTTGCATTCAAAAGACAACTTTTCATTTCATCTTCAGGCAGAATATTCTAAAATTCAGATCTATGCAGTTTATCATATGCTTCCTCTCAACCAAGAAACTTCATTAATTTTTCACATTTTTTCTATTATTAATTCTTCATAGGCAAATGTATTATTATGAGAAATGACATTTAAAGAAGCAATTTGGCGGTTGGGGTTAGGGGAGTTCTTTGGTACCTTCAAGTTAGTTTTTGACTCCTGAGGACTTCCTGCACTAATCCCCGCAATTTTATTGGCAAGGTTTTTCAAAAATGGATTGCCATTGTCTCCTTCCTAGGGCTGAGAGTGAGTGATTTGGTCAAAGTGATCCTGCTGGCTTTTGGCCTAAAGCATGGCTAGAATTTAGTCTCCTGATTTCTAGCCTGCTGCCTTAACCACTACAGGACAAGAACAGAGATGAGTTTTTAGAACGTAAGTAAAACATCCCCCCCCCCAAAAAAAAGATCACACTTTCCATATTGCACTGAACATTCTAAGCTAAACCAAACAAACTTCATCATGGTTTAGATCAGGGGTGTCAAACTTGTGTCGTCATGGCATCATCATGTGACATAACACATTTTTTTCCCCCTTCGCAAAACCAGCATGAGCATTGATTTTAATTTGGGCGCTTGATGCTTCTGGCCCGCAGGCTGCAAATTTGCCAGCCATGGTTTAGAGCAATGTACAAATTCAGTCACCAAACCTGTTGGAATAGCTTCTCAAAGGTCAGAATGCTAAAATTAGTAAATTCAGTATCAGTGTCATTCTGAATTCAAATACTTTCTTGCATATTGAAAAGAAATTACTCCTAGAACTATTCATCTGAACCATTCAAGACCGAGGATTATTTTTAGTAATTAAAAGTTACTAGATAAAATTGGCAGTGAAAATGCCATTATAAAATCTTGCAGAACTCATGTAATTCATTTCTCACACTTATTCATATGACTCAGACTTACCATTGTTAACCAGAAGAAAGTTTGATTTACATAAAGATAAAGTAACTCAGGTTAGAAGTAAAAGAATGTGATCATCAATATAAATAATCCAAGATTTTTTTAAAAGTCAGAACTGTCTCTTTTTGATCTTGCATGTATTTCAGGAAGGAAGAAGTGAGATAAATTAAAAAGAATGTTTCTTTTAATCTTCACCATTTTATCCTACTGAGTTAATCACATGTGACAATGATTCCAACCTATTTCAGAACCTGTTAAGGATTCTGTCCAGCTGAAATACACTGTTTCAAGTATTGCAGGAGGCAGGTATGTCTTAGAGAGATACCAACTTCCTTCATGTGAAAATAAAGTTTCAGCTGTATTTATGTATATGGAAGTGAGTTCTTATAGATAGACAGAATTGTGATCTTAGAACCCTAAACTGTTTCTACACTTGAGTTTAAGATTTTTTTAAAAAAAATATGGATCTTTGGAGTACACCTCAACTATAACAGCAGTTCACCAAAAAGAGAATGGTTGTCCCATACAGAATTCAACAGATATAATAATCCTTATGTAGAAGTAGTTCAAACAGTCTTTTTTTTATGCCATGGGTTTTACAATCTAAATGTAGACATTTAATTCCCACAGTCATATTCTCAAATTGGCCTAAAAGTGACAGTAAGCTCTTTGAAGAGGATGACAATGTCCTTTTCAATTATAACTGGTGATGTGACCACAGAGAATGTTCAGTTATTAAGCCTGGGGACAAAATAGACTAAGATACCAGGAGAGAAATTCTGGATTAGTATATGCCCTCTGCTGTTCATCTAAGATACAACGGCCACTGTAATTTTTCAGGATAGATACAGCACAAAAAAATTCCACAGCCAACAGAAAGATGGCAAGCTACATTTAATCATCCTGGTTGCTCTTCTCTGCACTCTATCTAGAGTCTCAACATCATTTTTATAGTGTGGTGTCCAGTTTTGGTCATAATTTAGTTGCATAGTTTGGCTTCAACATGTTATATAAACCAGGCAGTCCTTTAATTTATTACTATTTATTAGATTTATATCCCATTTCTCATTTAAGACCAGAAAACAGTAAACAGCAGTCTTTCTTCTTATGAGACACAATTGGGTTTATCTCAGGGGTGGGATTCTACCAGTTTGCACCTATTCGCTAGAACCGGTTGTTAACATTCTAAGCAGTTTGTAGAAATTCCTGGCCTAATCCTGTAAGGAAAGCAGGAAGGAAACATCCTGGTGTTGCTTACAGAAACTGCCTCTCCGTTAACCCTTGTTACATTCTTGGCAGGACTAGACTTCCTGTCTCAGGAACTTCTCTGGAGTTATTTTTTTCCTATTTGCTGGTATTTTGCTTGTGTGGAGTGACAATTTAAAGTTACAATGGCACTGAAAAAAGTGATATGATCATTTTTCACACTTACAACTATTGCAGCATCCCTCAATCATGAGAGGCCAGGCAAGGAGATGCGTGCCTCGGTGTGAGTAATATTGAGTTGGCCACACCCAGCCAATAACATGACCACAAGCCACACTCACCACCTAAGCCACGCCCACAGAACTGGTTGTTAAAATTTTTGAATCCCACCCCTGGCTGAGAGTGACTGTTCTAGAGGCACCAGCAATGTTCCATGTCTGAGAGTGGACTTGAACCTCAGTTTCTCTGCTTCTTGTCCAACCTTCACCATTCCACTGGCTCCAAGCAGATTAACTAGTGAATTTAGATACCACTATCTTCATTTCCACTTTTTACACTCACTGACCAGCTGACATTCAGACTTCTTTGAGCAGCCACCTTAATGAGATGATGCAGACATAATAAATATGAGTAACTGTCTTATAATAAATCAAGCTGTCAGCTCTCCAGGATTTTAGAGATGAGATATTACATGCGTGATTAAATGTATGATCTTTTGTACTCGTCCTATCTCTTCACCAAAAAGCTGCAGCCCCACTGATTGGAAAAAGCATTAAGACAATTTAAAAATGCCTATTTCCCTGCTGCCACCAAGGCTGTGTTCCCATTCTGTAGGAGGCATCTAGTGACTGAATTGTTAATATTACATAACTTGGCTATTTTCATCATGTTCATGGGAAAAACAAGAGATTTGGAAATTCCCCTTTAGCTTCAGGCAATTCAATTTTTCTGAACAAACTCTATGGTTTGTTCATACTGTTGGATGACTACCCTGTCTATTTCACTATCCTCCTCATTTGTACTGCAGCAAAACTCTTGGGAAATCCTAGAACACTGTATGTTTCCAAAAGTTCAAGTTCTGCCCAGAATGTTAATGTAAAATGTCCTTTTGTCTGCACAAGATGGTTTTCTACACACACACACACACACACACACACACACACACACACACTGAATACTTTTCAAGAGAACAGAAAAGAAGTTTATGTTCAAGATATTCATTAATGAAGAAACTTTCACGTGCAGTACATCTACCTGGAAAAGGTGCATAGAACAATTTTAGTTTTTTCTTGGTAAAAAGTTTTAGCACATTTTTTTTGCCTTAAAATAATGTAGGGAATTTGATATGAATTTTTTAGGAAAAGTTTTTTACAAAATAAAAGAACACTGATTTTTTTAAAGATGTTGTTGCATTTTTCCTTGACTTATGTGCTCAGCAAGGAAAACCTGTAATAGGCCAGAAATGATGGTAATTTATCTCCCACAGCAAGAGAATACAAACATTTTACTGTACTAGTAAAGCACCATAGTAGTTAAGATATCACAGTATTTCAATTTTCCTTTTGATTTTTACAGTATGTTTTTATACCTCTATCCCACTAAGTCTAACCTAGAGAATACTTTCCCCTGTCTTCCCTTCCATTCTCTTTTCTCACAGAAGCAATATCAAAACTTGGAATTCTGTATTAAAAAAACATGCATGTAATGAGATGATTTATTTTCTAAAGTTCTCACATTACTTCCAGAATCACTGAGATCTCATACAGCATGTAATAATGAGTAATATTTGAATATAGCTTTTTTACTAGCCTGTAGAAACATTCATTTTCCAGACAATAATTTTAAATAACAGACATTAATAGGAGACATGCTAATAATGTCTGTGCTCTCTAACTGAATTTTCAGATAAAACGAGGCATCTTCTAGGATAGGATGATAAGGATGGGATAGGATAGGATGAAAGAAAATTTTATCCCTTTGAAGACATTATTATTGTTATTGTTGTTATTGTTATTATATTGTTATTTCATGGGTGCTATTGTTTCTAGAAGCTGTGATCCCATGGTTGTTCCTCTGATTTACTGGTATACTTGTCCAGAGGTGATATTTAGCAGGTTCTGACCAGTTCTGGAGAACCAGTAGTGGAAATTTTTAGTAGTTCAGAGAACCAGCAAATATCACCCCTGAATGGAGATTTTACAGTCCCCTGCCATGCCCACCAAGCCATGCCCTAGTAGTAAAAAAAAATTGAATCCCACCACTGTATTTGTCCATCAAACTGAAAGTAAGCAGTGAAGTAGAAGTTGATGAGGTCCATGATTCTAGATATTTTGGTCTTAATGTATCTGGCTACGTTGGAGGTGTTATATAGTATTACTGCCATGGATTCTTTACTTCTGGATCTATGAATGTAAAGAATACTGTAACTTCAAATGAAATTATAATTTCCTCTTCTATTTTAGGTCTTTGATTTTCTTGAGGCACTGTCATGGGGAATTGATAAAATAATTGCTCCCCATTGTGAGACTCCTTCTGATAGCTCCAACCCAAACACCCCCCCCCCCAACCAGGCACCCAGATGAAACCCAGCTTGCTAATGAAGAGCAGCCGTCCCTTCACACGGAGCCAAGCTGCACTGAAAGCCTCCAACACAAGAACAGACTGTTGCCAGCCAATCAAAGCCACAAAACAGACAGAAGAAACCAGAAACACCAATCAATCAAACTCCAAGTCCAATGAATACAGATCCAGGCTCCCAACCAATCAGAATGGACCAGCCTCAAATTTGAAACCAGGAACTAACTCTATACAGAAGCCTGAGGATGGCAGATGAGATTCTGCTGAAACGTTGCGACAACTTTAACAGAACTACAATGACGTGGGATAATACCCGAAGGAAGCTAAACAGCACACATGTAAGTACCCGCGAAAGCCTAAGAAAACATATATACATATACATATATGCATACATACACACAGATATATAATCCAGAAATTTGATGACCTTTGATAACAACATCAAAGGCCTTAATATTACATGCCTAGACAAATTGATGGGTAAGGGTGACTAAAACAATGATTGAAATTTTCTGAAATTCAATATCTGAATTTGATAGAAGAACATGGCATCAATCTGTCTGTCTGTCTGTCTGTCTGTCTGTCTGTCTGTCTGTCTATCTATCTATCTATCTATCTATCTATCTATCTATCTATCTATCTGTTGATTATTCTCCCTTTATTATTTTTACAAAAAACTTCAGAGTGGAGAATATATCTATCATATTAACATATCCTATTTTCCCTACAAAAAACAACCTTGTGAGGTGGCTTCAGCTGAGAGGGAATGACTAATCCAAGACTGGCTTTCATGGCTAAGATGGGACTTGAATTCACCATCTTTTGGGATAAATTTGAACAATTATTGAACAAGACAATCACTACTGAGGAGTACATGTATAAATATGTGCATGTGTGTGCGCATTTTGAAGTATAATTAATTTTATTTATTTATATCCCACCTTTATTATTTTTATAAATAATTCAAGATAGCAAATATACCTAATATTCCTTCCTTCTCCTATTTTCTCCACAACTGAGAGTGACCTGATCAAAGTCATCCAGCTCACTTTCATGCCCAAGGCTGGACTAGAACTCATGGTCTATTGTGCTGTCCAGCCAGTGTATGGGAATTGGATAGTTAGATAGCAATTGTGACCTGTCCCCTTAAGGGAATGCATCATGGTAAATGTAGTTAAGGTATCCTGGGAAATGTAGTCCATGTCACGTGACCATATCTGTAATCCTGATTGGTCACTAAATTGACCCTCGATGGGTTTGGGGAGGTTTCTTCACTCTTGCCTGAACTCATGGACTCATGGTAGCTGCTCTATCTCTACCACTACAAGAAGGGAGGAAAGGAATATGGAGACAACCATTTTTTTACCTACAAGACAGATATGCAAAGGATTGGATATTAAGAAAAACCCACAAATATGAGTTATGAGGACTCCTGATGAACCAATAATAAAGACTTTGTATGAATGTTTTGTTGAGTTTATCTATCTGCATCTGTACAGAAGACAAAATCTACCACTGTACAGAATACAGAACATCTATTGATTTCAAAAACATTGTTCTTTAATTTTCTGCTGAATTTTTCAGTCCCACCAATAGCTTTCAAAACAATACAATTGTTGTTTGAAGATGGAGTTTCAGTCTTCTGAATCCCAAATACTAACTTCGAATTAGTGTCAGACATGATTCTTGTTGGATGTGCAGTAATCACAGGGTTCCCACACACAAACTTCTTCTCTCCTAATGAAAGACATCAGGTACTTATTCTTTCCCATTTCTAAGCAACGGGGTAGAAATTATAGGCCTTTCTGGATTCAATCCAATCCTGAGATAGGTTGCTGGAAGAAATAGCTAGATTCATAAAATACATTGAACCAAGTCAAGAACTGGCTAAACATGTTATGTGAACTAAAACAGCCAACAGAGAGGCAGAAGAGAACCCTGTGTTTATTTAAACTAAAGTATCCTCATGTAACCAAGTCAAAAGTGAAGTGAAATTGCCCTAAACTGCTGCCACCTAGTGAGTTCTCCAATAAAGAGTCAGAAGGAGCAAACAGCTCAAAATATAAAGCTCTTTAATGCAGAACTCACTGGAAGATTCCTGTTGCCAGGGGAAATGTCATCTCACGCCAGTTCAGTCACAGCCATGGTAGTTTAGAGACTAACTCCAATAGAGTGAAGGTTTGTCCATTCACTCCTGGTCCAAAAGTTCATGAGATAATAAGAATGTCCTGTTAAGACTAGTGAAGTGAATATCCATCTTATTTCTATTTGCTACTTAACAAGGAGCAAGTATATTTAAATTATGACAGAAGACAAATTGTGATAACTGCTGGATTTATATTTTCATTCTGGGGAAGCAGTGGGTGAACCATTAGTTGGGTCTGCACTAATCCACAAAGCAGATTAATACAATTTAGTCTAGTTAGTTATATAAACTAAGTCTAATTAATATAATTAAATTTAAGGGTCAATATCTCAAATACTGAAAACAAGAGGAAGAGAAAGAGAGAGGGAGGAAGGGAGAGAGGGAGGGGAGAGAGAGACTGAGTTAAATGGTGGTTAATAGTACTTATCTATCCAGGTTGAAAAAATTCAGATGACTACTAGATAGCAGCAAAAAGGATAATTTTCTGTATTTCTTTACTGTAGTATACATTTTAATCTACTGTAGTGTAGATTTTACAGAATTGGTAGCCCTAGTATAAACATATATATTAAGTGTCTGACTGACTTCTCAACAATTAAGGGATAACAAGAAATACACAAATGTACTAGAACAATAATGTTTTTTTTATTTACTTTCATATGAAGACAATATTTGTTGCAGGATCATTGTTGCACAATTATTGTGTTTGAGCAACATATGTTTGCATAACATAATGAATCACAAACTAGCCAAATATGTTTAATACTGCATGTTATATAAATTCAACCCACATAGTTCAGTGTACTCTGCAAATCTAAGAAATTGGGTTGAGGAAAAAGATAGATACGGTCAAATTAACAGTAAGAGTACTACTGTACAAGCTGTACATGTTAGTGCTTTGGACTACAATTCCCCCCAGTCTCTTGGTTTCTTTCTAATCATGCTCATGTTCATTTCTGTCACTTGGCACTGAAGTCTAAGCCATCAGATTCTAGTCTACATGCATTCTGGGTTTCAAATCAAACCGTCCTTTTATCCATTACTTTTTCTATATAAAATCTGATGACAACTTGTAGAGCAGGAAGCTGGCTCACCACTTTCTGATGTTCTGATTGGTCATAATAATGGTCCAATTTGGATTATTAATTTAAAGTTTACCAGATACCTGTGGGAACAAATAAGGCTCAGGTTTGAGTGGTCATTGTGTGCCGCGTTAAAAAGCTTGAAAGTTGAATTCAATAAGATTTCAATAATCTGTTTACATGCGTGTGTACCTGTACGGAAGAAAGATGGGTTCACTCGATTATAAATCCATATATCTTTATGAAGACCAACCGAGGCGTCCTAAACCAGGAGACGCGACTTTAGAACCTCTCGGCAAGTTGTCATCAGATTGGAGCACAATGGTGAGTTGTTCTACCGATATCCTGTCTTCCTCTCTGGAGACCAGTCTTCATTGATATCGGACGGCGCGTCAGAAAAACTCTTCTTCTTCTTCTTCTTCTTCTTCTTCTTCTTCTTCTTCTTCTTC
>BLBF01019873.1:0-18447 GCA_015471245.1 Laticauda colubrina
TCTATCTATCTATCTATCTATCTATCTATCTATCTATCTATCTATCTATCATGTTTCTCATACAATAAGGCCAGGTCTTATTTTTTTTGAGCCCCCCAAAAATGGCTAGGCCGTCTTTTCAGGGGTGATTTAATTCCCCCCCCCCTTGCATCTTCGGGCAGGTGGGTGGCGATGGCTTGGATGTTGACCTCGCATTGTTGGGGCACTTTGTATCGGGGTCAACGCAGACAGCACCATATCCAGGTGTGCAAAAAAAGTACTTCCTAATGACAAGCCCCGCCACCATTCCCCCCCCATTTCGCATGTTTTAATATAGGCCTTAATTTGGGGGGAGGGGCTTAATTTCATTTCATGACTATAAAACATGCTGGGACTTCCTATTGGGGGAGGCCATATTGTTGGAGAAACAGGGTGTCTGTCTATCTATCTATCTATCATCTATCTCAATAACTATCTCTCTTTCTACCTCTCTCTCTCTCCCTCTATTATCTATCTATTTATCTATTTATCTATCATCTATCCATCCATTCATCCATCCATCTATCTATCTGCTTGCTAATTTAGAAAATGCCCCTTTCATTTAAAGAGTGACTCTGGGTGTTGTACAATTAAAAATAAAAATAAGGAAAGGGGAAGGAAGAAGAAAGAAAAAGAAGAAAAGAAAGTAAGTAAGTTATAATGAGAGTGAGAGAGGTTCTCAGGGAAGTCTTGCCTGAGCACTTGGCCACCACAGGTGCCCCAGATGCGAGTCCTGTGTCATGCCCACTATAGACACACCACCTCAACCACGTCCACTATGGACATTCTCAGACATGCCTTATGCCCCCCACCCAGCCATCGGAGGTCAAACACAATCCTGATGTGGCCCTCAATGAAATCGAGTTTGACACCCCCTCTAGCAACTTGTCTCAGACTTTGGGCCAGATAATTCATTCTGAGTTCAGCTTGGTTTCTTTTTTCTTTTTTAAATAAAGTTTTATTTGGATTTTCACACATATAAAATACAAGTAAAACATCTTTTCTGAAAATAGCATGGTCCCGGGTTGAACTTCTTAATACAGACATAAAACTCAATTTTATGCTCCTTTTTGTATTCTATTCCATATCTTATACTATTTTACATTTTCTACATAGTTTTTCCCCTCTTTTAATTTTCTCAATTTTATTTTGATTATCTCATCTCAATTCAAATCATTATATTTATACTTTTGGCTGTTCTGTTTCAATTTCATATTATCTTTTCTCATTCAACAAATTTTCTCCCGTAGTTACTAATTGGAGTATGACACCTTTATATCTTTTAATTACATCCATTCAAATCTTATTTAAATTTCAATATATACCTTAAGTTTATGACCTTCAATTTCATACATAATACATAACTTCCAATTGAATTCTGCTTGGTACATTCTTTTAATACACACTACACACATTAAAAAGAAAGAAAGATTGTAAATATATGTAATTATAAACCCTCATTCTATTCCAGTTCAGTTTTATCATTAATAATCATTAAAATCTTAACATCTTTAACACTTCTTTTCAATTAAATATCATACTTCCTTAAGGCCCTGTCACACTGCCCAACGGATGCAAAACGGACACAACGGACGAGCAAAATGTTCCATCCGTTGTTATCCGCTCTCAAAAGGGGCAAAAATTTGCATAACCAGAGCGGATAACACGGACGGGGGGAGGACGCAGGGCGGATGGAAAGCGGATGCGGAACGGAAGCCCAGCGGATGGAAGCGGATAAGAGCAGATAAGAGCGGATGGCGCATCCGCTAGGCTTCCGGGGGACCTCAGCAAAGCTACACGTGGAACGGAAAGAGCGGAGCAGAGCGGATGCACAGCGGATGAAGCGGATGCAGAGCGGAAGCCTAGCGGATGCACAGCGGAAGCCTAGTGGATGCCTTGCGTTAATTGTGCATACGGGGGGGATGCATTGCGTAAGCCACGCAGATATAAAGGGAAGCAGCTTTCACGTGGCCAGCATTCGGAGTAAAGATCTGCTGCTGGATACATCGAGTCCTTGCCTGCCCTGTCTTGCTGCCAGCCTGCCTCCAAGCCTCCTGGCCAACCTCCCTGCCAGCCAGTCTCCCTGCCAGACTTGGTGCCTACCTGCCTGCCTGCCTTCCTGCCAGGCTTCCTGCCAGGCTTCCTGCCAGGCTTTCTGCCAGCCAGCAACCCCACAACCATGGGGAAGAAGCGAAAGCCTCAGCAACCTGCCGCCATCCCTGCCAAGAGGGACAGGGCCACCCTCCCGCCCCCTGTCCCTGACTCTGCTTCTGCTGGGGCTTCTGCTGCTCAGGCTCTCTATTCTGCTGCTGGAGCTTCTGCTGCAGCTGCTTCTGGTGGTGGTGCTTCTACTGCTGCGTACTCTGCTGAAGCTTCTCCTGGTCAAGTCCACCACAGTTGTAGCCGCATCCACCACCCCCAGCTCCACCTCCACAGAAAGGCAGAGAGCTAGACAGCAGGAGGGGCAGAGCCACACTGTCCTGCTGGAGATCAGGGACACCATCCGCACCAGCATAGATCTCCTCTCTCAGATGGTCAACACCGACTCCTCATCCTCCAACTGCAAGCCCTTCCTCACCTATGTCAACCAGACCCTCAGGAACATGGAGGAAGCCCAGTATCAGGTAGTGAAGGACCAGATCACCGAGATGCTTCACAACCCTCCAGATCCAGAGGAACCTGCTCCCATCCAGCCCAGGTCTGCTCCTCCACCCCAGGTGATGTCCCTCCCATTCAAAGGCTTTCCACAGTCCCTCACCTACCAGGGCTATGGCTACCAGGAGGTCCAGCAGCACAGGCAGCAGCCCTTCCCAGTCCAGGCACAGAGTCATCGGACGACACCGTTGCCACCGGTTCCACTGATGCCACCGATGCCACCCACACCAATGATGCCACCGATGACAGTGATGCCACCAACGCCAGTCCTCACCCAAGTGCAGACCAGACAGCCCCATAACACTACTCCTTCCTCCACCCAACAGCCAAGCCCGGCCTCAGTACATCTCTCATCAGTACTGGGGCTGACACCACATGGCATGGAGGAAGGACCTCTCAGCATCGCGGGTCTGAGCCAGCTATCCGAGAGCTCTCTCAACACACCATCACCTGTTGTCCTCTCAGGGCCAGGCACTCCAGTGGGGCTTCAGACCAGCACTGCAGCAGCAACCACAGCACCTGGACCCTTCACCCCTGAGACTGGCCACACCTCCGAGTGACCGTGAAGACTGCCAGAGACTGGGTGTGGACTTTATTCGGACACTTGACTTGGGTCTTTTTCCTTTTACAGCTTGTTGTTCAATAAAGTTTATCTTTGATTCACATACTTGCTTCATATCTTTTTTTTAACAAAGTCTTGGTGGAAACTTTTAGAATTGGTTTAAGCCTTTGCATGCTTGTGGGATGGGTTAAGATAGCAGTGGGATGGGCAGGGATACCTTTGGCATGGGTAATAGCTGTGGGATAGATAAACTTCCAGTGCAAGCATAGTGGGACTGTATGGTCCACCCTCACAGGTGCCACACCTATGGCCCTTTTTTATCAATAACAATGTAATCAATCATCCACACATGTCAACACAAACACAACTCTTTATTAAACGCCCTGTTCATTGTAGGGCCACCCAACATACATAGCCCAATCTCATCCATGTGATGAGACAGGCTGAAGGAAGCACCCATTAATCATCCTGTCTTGCCACTCCACTGTTCCAGCTGGGGAGTTGCACCAGTGTCTCAGGAGGTTGTGCTGCTTCTTCCCTTCATGTGAGGCTCTGTTTGGGCCTTGCACATCCTCAGTGTCTATCAGGTTTCGCCCTTGCCTCCATTCCCCAGGCTCCATGTCCCCATTGCCTTGCTGGAGGTCCACGAGCCTGTTCTGCAAGACTGGGTAGCGGGTGCGCATGAGATTGTGCAGGATGCAGCAAGCTTCCACGATCCTCCTCACGGTCTCTGGGCGATGCTCCATGGTGGTGAGAAGTATCTGGAACCTGTTGGCCAGGATGCCAAATGCGTTCTCCACCATCCGCCTTGCCGTGGACAGCCTGTAGTTGAAGATCCTCTCTTCACGGGTGAGGAGTCTGGAAGTGTAGGGCTTCATGAGGTAGGTTGTGATGGAGAAGGCGTCTTCCCCCACGATGAAGTAGGGCACATCTTTCGTGTCATTGGGCAGGGGGTCTGGATCTGGGAAGCCCATGATGAGGTTGCCTTCCAGCCCCTCCTTGAGGTGACTGGCATTGTATACCTGGGCATCTGAACATGAGCCGTTGCCTGAAGCATCGATGTACATGAACAGCATCGACCATGGCGAAGAGGACGATGCTGAAGAAGCCCTTGTAGTTGAAATAAGTGGACCCCGACTTGAGTAGTGCTTTGCAGGCCACCTGCTTGCCATCTATGGCTCCAACGGTGTGTGGGAAGTTCCACCTCTGATACCACTGCTCTGCAACTTTCTTCCATCCTTCTTCAGTGGAGGGGCACTGGAGGAGCTCCTGCATGTATTCTTCGATGATGGCCTGCACCACTTCTCTGACCACAATGCTGATGGTGTTGGGTGGCACCCTCCAGCCATACTGCATGCTCCTGTAGGTGGTCCCTGAGGCCAGGTGGTGCAGAATGAGTGCCACCTTGAGACCAGGTTCCAGGCTGGGCCAGAAGTTGGTGTTTGCCTTGGTCAACCTGGGTGTCAGCCGCTGCACAACTTTGTCAAACATGGCTGGAGGCATCCTCATGAAGTTCTGGAATGCACGAGTGTCTTCGTTCCTGAGCTCCACCATCAGCCTGTTGTACAGTCCATACTCTGCTCTTCTGGCGATCCATCTTCGTACCCAGATGCTTCTTGGCTGCCTCTTTTTCTTCCCGTAGTAGAGTTCACAGAGCCTGTAGATGGCTTCGCACTGTTGCAGAAGGCTGCCAGAAGGACTGTGTTATGATCCACGGTGGACATGACTGGATGCTGTGGAAGAGCAAGAGTCAGATGAAGGCTGCAGAGGTCTGCACAGCTGGGCTGCTGGTCTGAAAGTGAGATGCAGGTGAGTTGCTCCCCCTTTTTATAGGCAGTATAGGTGTCCCTTTGCATCCTCTAGGCATCCTCTAGGCATCCTCTAGGCATCCTCTAGACATCCTTAATATCCGAGATAGGTCCCCTCTGCGGACATTTTTGCCATTTTAAACACTTTGTTTCCATGCTGCATCCATTTTGCATCCGTTCTGCATCCGTTCTGCGTCCGTTCCACTTCCTCCCTGCGTCCGAGCGGATGCGAGTTGCGTGGATGCGGAACGGATGCCTAGCGGATATAGTGGATGCGTAACGGATGCAGAATGGATGCGAAGCAGATGCAGAACAGATGAATTGGATACATTTTCTGCGCAAAAGTTTTGAGCAGCTCAAAACTTTCTGAGCGGATGAAACATCAATAAATGGATGCTGGATGGATAGAGAGGAAGCAAAACAGAGGCAGTGAGTACATCGCATTATCCAACGGATGGCAAGCTTTTTTGTCCGTTTTACATCCTCTTTGCATCCGTTGGTGTAGTGTGACAGGGGCTTTAAAAACACATATAATCTCCATCATTAATTTTTCCCTTATTTCTCTTCACATATGTTTTATAAATCATTAAATATAACTTTCGTTACATTTATTTATTGACAAGCATTCCACTGAATTATGTTAGCTATTTTATCAGACATTTTAATCATACATTGTTTCATATTTTCTAAAATTATTTCTGTTTCTAATATAACCATACTATCTTATGTACCTTTACAGAATCCCTTTTTCCATTAAGTTTTTACCCATTTTCCCTAAATTGGCCCTGTTTCTCTGTATTTTGCTTATGTCTTTATAACTTCTTTTCCTTTTTTTCTTCCCTCTCATCTTCTCCCTCCCCTTTTTACCCTTGTCTCTCTAGTTCTAATTCTCTCTTCTGCATTTCCCTCTCTGTTGCTTTCTGATTTTATACTTATTTTTCACTCTGTATTTTTTTGGGAGTTGTTTTTCCCAATCTTAAACTTTGCATTCTCTTTTCCCCCTTTCCTTTTATCCCCCCATCTAAGATTACTTGTTCATTAAAGTTGGCTTCTTCTTTGTCGCAATCTTCTTGTTCTGCAGGCATTTCTTGTTGTTTCTCATAATTCCAAATCTCCATTTCTAAAAACTGAAATATGAAGCCAAAAGAACCTCTCCCTTCTTGTGCATCTTCTTTGTACTTTTTAAGTTCCATTTTCAGTTCTTCTAAAAGTGAAGCCATTTTAAACAGTTTTAAACAACCACCTGATTGATTTTAGTCATTCAAAACAATAAGCAAGAATCTAGAAATCATCAAGTAATCCAGATAGTCCCGAGTTATATCTTCTTATTTCTTTTTCAACTTTCTCTTCCTGAGGTTTTTGTTGCGATATTTCAGTTAGAATGCATCTTTTGGAAGTCTTGTTGAGATTTTGCTGTATGTTCTTTTTTAATTCCAGGCAGTCTCCTCCCTTCCAGACCCTACCCTTTTATTCTTTTTCTCTCCTTTCCTGTTCTCAAAAGCTTTTAATTATCCAGAAATCTTTATGATTCCTTTGACTTTTTGTTTTCAGCATTAAATGCCTATTGATGTCAAAGTGGATTTTTTTCCAATTTCTTGCTTAAGTCTCTTAGCTGTCAGTATAGGAAAGGGAGTAAACCAAATCTTTTCCCTTTTCTCTCTCCTTCACAGCTTAAAAAATCTTCTTAGGGAACAATGTTATTGTTTTTTAAAAGTTTCAATTCCAGGGTACCTTATTTGTTGCTTTTGCTGTTTGAACCAAAATTTTCTCTTCTTATCTTCCTCCTGAACATTCTTTTCCAGTCGAGTACTTCTCTGTGGTGGCCATTTCTGACCACCCCTGCAACCGCCTTCAGGAAAGGGAGTAATGGCCAGCTGGGGAGGAGAGATGCGGCTCTCCTCAACCCTGCTGGCAGTCTCCCCCCTCTTCACCATCTCTATGGGGTGGCTTAGCCCCGAAACCAGCTGGCTCGGGGCGCTCCAGTGGGGAGCACGAATCAAAGCCTCACAGAGACAAGGCTTCGGTCTGTCGCTGAAGAAGCTCAAACTGGAAGTCCAGCTTGGTTTCTAATAATGGGCTATGACACTGTTGAACCAGAAGGGCTGAACTTGAGATACATGCTTTTGGTCTTCAAGTTAATGAATCTGACTTCTGATTCTTTGAAAAACAAATCCTTTGATTGTTTTGGTACTTATATTTTCTCTTCATCAGGATAAGTCCATTGGTTTATATCATATTATATCTCTTGCATGTTCTATAACAGATGAGACTACCAATTCTAAGTATCAGGGGTCCTGCAGAGCAGTATAAATCTAACAGATATCACTATTTTAGCAAATATTTCATTGCATCATTTTGAAATAAAACATCAAATAGTTCACTGTACGTTGGGTGTAGCTTTCTGCATTTTAAATAAATAGTACATTTCTAATACATTTTTCCCCTACAGAATTTTTCTATGTGATTCATTTAAACAAAGAAACCCAAAAAAGTCCTTCCATGCTTCTGCTTTGAATGCTTCTTAATTAAAATGTTCTAAAGAAAGATAATGCATTTAAAATAAATATATGGGCATAGCACATGAGGCTTTCTAAAATATACCTTGCTGAGATTTTATTTTGACAGATGACAATAGACAGCATGTCCAAGAAATCCTTTGACACCTCTGCATGTCAATGTCCATTAAGCTTATGAGTGACATAATACAGGCTGGATGAAGTTGTTTCTGTCTTGTTCCTGATGTGTTTGCATGTGATGCTGATTGAAGTTCAAGTGAGCAATAGCTACACCTTGAAATATTTTGTGAAACATTCTGGTGGAAAAAAAAAAGGATTGTGGTGTGGTTCTGTAATTACTAAGAGACCTCACTGAGGTTCTTTTGATGACTTCCTCACTGAATATAATCAACAATCGTATATCTTTTCGAAAGCAAAATAAGATTAGTTTTATTGGCATTTTCATATACAGCTAGTCCTCAACTTACAACAGTTCATTTAATGATCATTCCAAACTCCGGTGGTATTCAGCAGGTTCTAACAAGTTCTGGAGAACCGGTAACAGAAATTTTGTATGGTTTGGAGAACCAGCAAATACCACTTCTGACTGGAGATTTTACAGTATCCTTCCCCTGCCACGCCCACCAAGCCACCCCACAGAACCGGTAGTAAAAAAAAAAAGAATTCCACCACTGATTCTAAGTTATATCGATACTGGAAAAAGTGATTTATTGTTAGATTTTGCAGCAGAAATTCAAATCCAGAAAGTAGACACAGATGACTGTTTCAGCAGGATTCATTAACTTCTTTATGTATGTAATAACATTTGAAGTAAAGTTTACAATACTAATGGGAGATTCTTCCAGCGTAACACAAGACAAACACAAGCAGCAGCTTCAGAGCTCAGAGCAGAGATATAGAGCCACCTTAGGCTCCTTTCAATTTCAGTCCTCATTGGCTGACCTAGTTGCTATCCCTATTCATTGGCTGACCTTGTTACCATGCCTCTTCCAGTTCATGAATATTCTGACACTTATGACTGTTTTTCACACTTACAACCATTGCAGCATCACTGGGGTCATATGATCAAAGTTCAGACACCTGGCAACTGACTCATATTTATGACCATTGCAGTGTCCCAGGGTCATGGTATCACCCTTTGCAACTTTCTGACATGGAAACCCAATGAGGAATCCAGATTCACTTAACAGCCATGTTTCTAACTGAATAACTGCAGTTATTCACTTAACAAATGTGGCAAGAAAGATTGTAAAATGGAGCAAAATTCACTTAACAACTGTCACGCTTAGCAAGAGAAATTTTGGGCTCAGTTGTGCTTGTAAGTCAAGGCTTGCCTGTATAAATGCATTGAACAATGAACAATATATCATCACATGACTTTTTCCCCTTCTGATGCCACTTGTTTGTCCTACATTCTGCTGGGATCTCTTCAAATTGTTGTAGCAGGTGCCTAAAAGGACCCACACCCCTCCAAACGGCCCCTCCCTCAAGAGCTTTAGTGTCTCTGGCTCTAACCAACTTGATTTACTTCCACTTGGGGATGTTGGCTTGTTTGTTGTTGTTTTCTGGAAGTATTTTCAAGAACAAAAAATCTTTAGAGAGCTCCCTTGCTTCTTTTAAAAGTAATGTAGTTGTGTGATGAATACCTGAAAGATGATGTGGAAGTTCCCCAGAAATCATTTCCATTTGTAACCCTAACTTTTGAATTATAGATGTGTGTGGACTAATCATAACTCCCTCTGCAGCCTTTAACAGTCTTGTTCATGCACAGTTAATCTGCACATGATGGGAAAAGGGATTGCAACTGCGTATTAAATCTGAAACCATTTGAAAGGAGCACAATGAGTTCAGATTGGCAAATGGAAGGATTTTACAACAGTTGAACTTGAGCCTTGGATGAAGAAGTTTTTGCAAAGAAAACCCTAACACATCTAAAGCTCTCTCTGTTTGCCCAGCTTTTCTCATCAAGTAATCAAGTGAATGGATGTAGTTCTTAGCCAAACTGGAATTATATTCTACAATGCTTCAATTGAAACTTGAAAGAGATGGCACTTACATTGGAATAACTTCACTGTTCTGTCCTCACTACACGTTGCTCTGTGTGCAGCATGACATGCAGCTAAACAAACATATCCTCCAATGAAGCAGACCATGTGCATAGATCTGGATGCTTTATTGAAAGAACAGGATATGGTGAAATTGGGGGAAATAGGAATACATATAATTAGAACTAAATTCAAGATAAGCAGTATTAAGTTACTGCTGAACATAACAATTAATCAATTAATTAAACAAGTAATCTAAATCTCACCAGTGATGTTCTGTGTGTGGGATGTGAGTTTGCCATTGGATGACCATGTGCCACAGATTAAGATGGATTCTTCTTTGTGTTTCTGCCTTCTCCAAATGCTAAAGGAAATGGAGCCTGACTTCCCAGCATGCACTTGGTTTGAGAGTATGGGCTGATGGGAAAGAGGTTGGGTCAGTTTCAAACAATATAATTGGTATTAGCCCCTTCAGGCACTAGATGGGGCTAAAGAGCAACAATAGTACATAAAAAGTTAAGGCCCTGTCACACTGCCCAACGGATGCAAACCGGACACAACGGATGAGCAAAATGTTCCATCCATTGTTATCCGCTCTCAAAAGGGGCAAAAATTTGCATAACCGGAGTGGATAACATGGACGGGGGGAGGACGCAGGGCAGGTGGAAAACAGATGCAGAGTGGAAGCCTAGAGGATGGAAGCAGCTGGGAGCGGGTGGCACATCCGCTAGGCTTTCGGGGGGCCGCAGCAAAGCGGATGCGGAACAGATACAGCGGATGCAGAGCGGATGCACAGTGGATGAAGCAGATGCACAGCAGAAGCCTAGTGGATGCACAGAGGAAGCCAAACGGATGCCGAGTGTTAATTGCGCATGTGGGGAGGATGCATTGCATCAGCCCCACGGATATAAGGGAAGCAGCTCAGAAGCAGGTCACCATTCAGAGGAAAGACCTGCTGCCGGACGGATTGACAGCCTTGCCTGCCTGCCTGCATGCCTGCCTGCAAGCCTTGCTACCAGCCTTGCTGCAAGGCTTGCTGCCAGCCTCCCTGCAAGCCTTGCTGTCTGCCTCCCTGCCAGCCTCCCTGCCAGCCTTGGTTCCTGCCAGCCTCCCTGCCAGCCAGCAACCCCAAAACCATGTGGAAGCACAGCAAGCCTCAGCCATCTGCTGCCAGCCCTTGCAAGAGGGACGGGGCTACCATCCTGCCCCCTGGCCCTCACTCTGGTTCTGCTGGGGCTTCTGCAGCACAGGCTCACTTTTCTGGGGCTGGGGCTTCTGCTGCTTCTGCTTCTGGAGGAGCTGATGACAAGCACTCCAGCACCAGCCACCTCCACAGCACCTGGACCCTTCACCCCTGAGACTGAGCGACCAAGAGGAGTGCCAGAGACTTATTTTTGTTTTATAGCTTGTTATTAATAAAGTCTAGTTTTGATTCACACACTTGCTTCATTTCTTTTTTTTAATAAAGTCTTGCTGGAAACTTTTAGAAATGGTTTAAGCCTTTGCATGCTTGTGGGATGGGTTAAGATAGCAGTGGAATGGGTTGAGATAGCTGTGGAATGGGCAGGGATACCTTTGGAACGGGTAATAGCTGTGGGATAGATAAACCTCCAGTGCAAGCATAGTGGGACGGGATGCTCCACTCTTCCAGGTGCCACACCTATGGCCCTTTATTATCAATAATAATGCAATAATCATCCACACATGTCAACACAAACACAACTCATTATTAAATGCTCTGATTATTGTAGGGCCACTCAACATACATGGCCCAATCTCATCAGTGTGATGAGACAGGCTGAAGGAAGCATCCATTAAGCATCTATCATCCTGTCTTGCCACTCCACTGCTCCAGCTGGGGAGTTGCACCAGTGTTTCAGGAGGTTGCGCTGCTTCTTCCCTTCACATGAGGCTCTATTGGGGCCTTGCACTTCCTCAGTGTCTATCAGGTTTCGCCCTTGCCTCCATTCACCAGGCTCCATGTCCCCATTGCCTTGCTGGAGGTCCACGAGCCTGTTCTGCAAGACTGGGTAGCGGGTGCGCATGAGATTGTGCAGGATGCAGCAAGCTTCCATGATCCTCCTCACGGTCTCTGGGCGATGCTGCATGGTGGTGAGAAGTACCTGGAACCTGTTGGCCAGGATGCCAAAGGCGTTCTCCATCACCCGCCTTGCCCTGGACAGCCTGTAGTTGAAGATCCTCTCTTCATGGGTGAGGTATTTGGAGGTGTAGGGCTTCATGAGGTAGGTTGTGAGGGAGAAGGCGTCACCCCCCACCATGAAGTAGGGCCCATCTTGCGTGTCTTTGGGCAGGGGGTCTGGATCTGGGAAGCCCACCATGAGGTTGCGTTCCAGCCCACCCTTGAGGTCACTTGCGTTGTATACCTGGGCATCTGAAGATGACCCGTTGCCTGAAGCATCGATGTACATGAACTTGTAGTCAGCATCGACCATGGCGAAGAGGATGATGCTGAAGAAGCCCTTTTAGTTGAAATAAGTGGACCCCAACTTGGCTGGCGCTTTGCAGGCCACGTGCTTGCCATCGATGGTTCCAACGGTGTGTGGGAAGTTCCACCTCTGATACCACTGCTCTGCAACTTTCTTCCATCCTTTTTCAGTGGAGGGGCACTGGAGGAGCTCCTCCTTGTATTCTTCGATGATGGCCTGCACCACTTCTCTGACCACAATGCTGATGATGTTGTGTGGCACCCTCCAGCCATACTGCATGCTCCTGTAGGTGGTCCCTGAGGCCAGGTGGCGCAGAGTCAGTGCCACCTTGAGCCCAGGGTCCAGGCTGGGCCAGAAGTTGGTGTTTGCCTTGGTCAACCTGGGTGTCAGCTGCTGCACAACTTCGTCAAACATGGCTGGAGGCATCCTCATGAAGTTCTGAATGCCCGAGTGTCTTCGTTCCTGAGCTCCACCATCAGCTTGTTGTACAGTCCATCCTCTGCTCTTCTGGCAAACCATCTTCATACCCAAACGCTTCTTGGCTGCCTCTTTTTCTTCCCGTAGTAGAGGTCACAGGGCCTGTAGATGGCTTTGCACTGTTGCAGAAGGATGGTGGCTGCCAAAAGGACTTTGTTACAATCCACGGTTGACATGACTGAATGCTGTGGAAGAGGAAGAGTCAGATGAAGGCTTCAGAGGTCTGCACCGCAGGGCTCCCGTTCTGAAAGTGAGATCCAGGTGAGTTGCTCCCCCTTTTTATAGGCAGTATAGGTGTCCCTTTGCATCCTCTAGGCATCCTCTAGGCATCCTGTAGACATCCTTAATATCCGAGATAGGTCCCCTCTGCAAATGTTTTTTCCATTTTAAACACTTTGTTTCCATGCTGCATCCGTTCTGCATCCGTTCTGCGTCCATTCCTCTTCCTCCCTGCGTCCGAGCGGATGCGAGTTGCGCGGATGTGGAATGGATGCCTAGCAGATATAGCGGATGCGTAGCGGATGCAGAATGGACAAATTGGATACATTTTCCGCGCAAAAGTTTTGAGCAGCTCAAAACTTTCTGAGCGGATGAAATGTCAATAAACAGATGCTGGATGGATAGAGAGGAAGCAAAAGGAGGCAGTGAGTACATTGCGTTAACCAACGGATGGCAAGCTTTTTTGTCCATTTTACATCCTCTTTGCATCCGTTGGTGCAGTGTGACAGGGGCTTTTTATGCTGCGGCATGACATTCACTATTATAGCATATATTTGATAAGCATACTATTCCCACTTTCATATAGCTGGATAAATGACAGGGTCTACTCGCCATGGTCAACTTGTCACAACCAACTTGCTATGGCCAACTTGCCACAGCCAACTCATTGTGGGACAAGAGTTGCACTAATATTGAAGAAATATAGGAATAGAATAATTTAGGAAAGGATGCTAAAAAAGGACAAAATGAAATGTGAATGACAAAAAAAATATTTTCAATTTTAAAACTATTTTTAATAATTAAATTGAATGGTTGAATTGTCCTGCAGCAAGTTGTCTCATGGCAAACTGGCCACGGCGCATAACATTGCGGCAAGTTGGCTATAGTGACTTGGCTGCGGCAAATGGGCTGTAGTGAGTTGATCATAGCAAGTTGGCTGCAGCAAATTATTCCATTCTGAAATGAGTTGCCAAGAATATTTTTAGGCAAGGAGTCGAAACCCATGACTTTCTTTATGTTGCTACAAATTACAGCCAACCAGGACATTATGATTTGTTAATTTATTTAAAAATTTTAGTCAATACACTTTAATTTGAAAGGCATTGCTGAGTGCCTTTTGTAAATTCAGTCATTTAGTCCAGCATAATATTATCTTATTATGCAGAGATAAAGGAATCATGGGATCACAAGCTCAAAAGAATTTCAGAGGGACTAATCTATCTCCCTGCCAATTAAAGTAATTTTCTACTTCAACCTTCTTGATAGATAGATATTCATTTTCTGCTTAAAAAGCTCTTAAGGAAGTGGTTTATTTTCAGTGTTGGATCTCTACTGGGAAAAAAAAGTCTGAAATGATATAAAATTTGAAGTTCCAGAGAAGAGAAGATATACAGATATACACACATCATATCTAAATAAGAAACAGTGGTTTGGCATCTAACAAACTTTGATGATAGATTCACTGTTTTCTACCTTTCCATGCTTTCCATATTTAAACAAATATGCTAGATCAGAGGTGATATTCAGCAGGTTCTGACCAATTCTGGAGAACCAATAGTGGAAATGTTTAATAGTTCAGAGAACTGGTAAATACCACCTCTGACTGGTCCCACCCCTCTGCCTCCTGAGTCCCACATGATCATCTGGGTCTTCTTTTGTTGCCCTGCACAGGAAAGCAGAGTTGGAAAGCAGGCTAGTGGGATGGGGAGGAAATGGGATTTTTCAGGAACCTTCCCCTGGAGTGGAGTGGGAATGGCAGTTTTACAGCATCCTTCACCTGCCATGCCTACCAAGCCACACTCACCAAGCCACGCCCACAGAACTGGTAATAAAAAAAAATTGAATCCCATCACTGACTCTGATCCTTAAAACATGGAATGTGATCCTCAAATTCCTGCTCTTGGAAACTTCTCTTGGACTCACTATTTCTGCTTGATCAATCAGTGGAGTCTCATATACCAGCTCCAACAGTTTGGTTGAGCAGGAGGATCCCGATGTCAATAAGTCCATCCCCCTTACCCACCCATCCCCAAATTTAGACTGGATTACTTTAAAGACCTCTAATCACTCTGTTTGGGAATTTATTTGAAGGCAATTTGGACGTTTGCAGTTGTACAAAATGCAACTGCTTATCTACCGATGGTGAAAACCCATTACAGGGTGGGTGTTCTGTGTGCTGCAATTGCTACTTACAGGGAGTCCTGGATTTACGACCATTTGTTTAACAACTGTTCAACATTACAACAATGCTTTAAAAAGTGACTTCTAACGAGTCCTTACACTTACGATTGTCACAGTATCCTTATGGTCTTGTGAGCAAAACTCGGGCACTTGGCAACTGGCATGTTTTTATGATGGTTGAGATGCTCCAAGGTGATGTGAATGCTATTTGCAGACCTTCTCAAGCAGTTTCTGGAAAGCAAGGTCAATGGGGGAAGCTGGAGTCACTTAAAGACTATGTGATTCGCTGAATAGCCTTGACAAAAACAAAGGTTATAAAATCAGGCAAAATTCCTTAGCAATAGTACTTAGATTTGTATATCACTTCATAGTACTTCTTTGTGTTTTTATTTGTATGATTTGTCTATCATTATGAAATGATAAGAACCACCCAGAATCTAGTGAATGCAGCAGGGATGAAGTCTTGGAATAAATAAATAAGCTGTCATATTTCCTATTAAACACTCTGAGATATAGTGGCTGCACTTATTCTTTATTTAATCAGCTTTCAAAATGCAGTCTGACTCCATTAAAATCAATGGCTCCGCCATAGGCTTGAATAAAAGGTGAATTGCACTGAAATCTTTATTTCAATCTATCTATGGAGAGCCAGTATTTGTTTAGTCAGGCACTGATATTCGTCTATTTGATTTGCTTATAGCAGTTCAACTTCATTTAACTTTAAGGTTATGCCACAGATTTTGTCTATTTATTTTGTTTTCTGCTTCAGAAAAAAAAATGACTCTTTTATTTCCTGCAGTTATTCAAAGAAGCTTGATACATTGGCCTCATTTTATGCCCCCTTTCTCTCTTCCCACCTCACACTGTTTTCTTGTTTGTTTGTTTTTGTTTGAGAAGAACACACTGCCTTCTTCTTGAATACTTAGGACTTGCAAGGACTTCTTAGGTTGGGCAGTTCTCTCACTCAATTTATCAAATAATTATTTCCATTACTTTGTCTGTAAGTTTCTATTCACTTATGAATATTCTCATGGCCACATGTCAATTCTGTCTATGGGTGCTGCAAATCTTCAAAAGGTGCCTTCCTTGGGGAATAACTACATGTTGTGTGAATAGAATGATGGGTATTATGGGTATAAAAACAAGGAGTAAATTCAGGGGTGGGCTCCTGGGGGTTCGCAGGATTCGGGAAAGCTCCTAGTTAAGATTCTGTGCAGTTCAGAAAATCCCCAGATCCCACTCCTGGCTGGTCCTGCCCCTGCCCTTCCTCTCCCAGGAGTCCCCAGGTGGCCTGTTTTGGATGCAGGTAAATGCAGGTCATGCATGGAGGCTTAGGGAGGGCAAAAAATGGGCCTCCCGGAAATTTGGGAAGGCCAGAAATAGGCCTGTTTTTGGCTTCCAGGGAGTCTCTGGAGCCCAGGGAGGCCATTTTTGCCTTCCCAGAGGCTTGAGAAAAGCCTCCAGGGCCGAGAGAGGACAAAAACGCACACACAACCTGCCGTGGTACAGGAGGCCAACTAGGCCATGCCCCCCATGGCCAGGCCCACCCAGCAACTGGGCAGAGAACCCTTTGCTAAAATTTTTGAAGCCTGGGTAAATTTACAAATATTTCTGTGATACAGGAATTGGAGAAGTACATCTCCAGAGTCACAGGGACACTGTCTCTCTGGGAAGAGGATCTTCCTGTACCTGCCTTCAAGAGCAGCTGAGGAGAGGGCACAACATCATGCCAAAGTAAAGGGGCTTCAATGATTAGGTACTTCAAGATTTGTTAAGTATGCCAACAGTTTTGGGTTCAATAAAAGTTGGGGACCTGTCGAGGTCCAATTAGCACTCTGTGTCACCATATGCTGTTTAATAAGAGCTTGAGCCTACCCATACCTCATACTCAGTAGAAGACCCAAAGAGGATCCCAACAATGAGATTTTATCTGACACTGTCTTTTCTCATGCAGGAGGGGGGGAATTCCACTCTTTTAAGAATGGAAGAGATGTAAACTAGGGGTGGGATCCGACTGGTGTAACTACTGGTTCGGTGCTTTTACATTTTGTACTGCACGCGTATGTCTATTGTCATCATCTAGCTGCCTGGACAGCTGAGCAACACTGTGTGCAAATACACAGCAGTTGAAAAAGCCCTTTATTTCCTGCATTTTCAACTGCAGCTGCTTTGTGCGACACAGCTGCGGTTGAAAAAGCAGGAAATAAAGGTCAGGTAAGAGCCCGGGGTGGACCAAAACGCCAGCAGACATAGAACTGGTTCTATGTATGCTCTCTGTTTGCTGCTTTTCAGAGTAACTGGTTCTACAGAAGTGGACAGAACTGATAGAATCCCACCCCTGATGTAAACCCATTGGCCACTGATGAAGGGATCTTGCTTTCCCCCAAATAATTCATGGAATTTCTTTTTTCTTTGTGAAAGAGGCATATATTCTTTCATATACAGAAAAATTCATATTGAGGCCCTAGGATGGTATTAAATTCATTGGATCACTATTTCTATAACATGAAAACATTACTTTCTCAAAACCCATTTGAAATGAAATCAGATTTTCAGCAATTTTGTAGGTGGGGACCACAGTTTCTTTTGTTAAAGTTACATACCTAAGGACTCCATGGGATATGGTAATAAGAGTAAGTTACTCAATATGGATAGGTTAAGCCTAGCCACAAATTATTGTAGGCTTTAATTTCTATTTTAAAGTAAATGATGCTGAGCAATAAGAGGAAAGACAGGACATAAATTGAACAAATAATACATTTTGAAAGTTTAGTCATGGGGGTTTATAAAACTAGCGTGAGTTGCCTACTTCTGTTTCATATATGAGAGGTGATTTGGGGGTAGGAAGGAAGAAAGGAAGGAGAGAGGGAGGGAAAGAAGGGAGGGAGGGAAGGAAGGAAGGAAGGAAAGAAGGGAGGAAGGAAATTACCAGCAGGCAACCTTAAAATAACCCAAGGGAGATCAAGTTTTTTACTGGCCATAAAATATTAAAATATACCGTTTTTGTTCTTATGATATTTTCTGCTCTATAGTACACTGCTAATTGTCTTTTCATGCTGTGTTTTACATTTTAAAAAGAGATTTAAAGGGATCTGAAGAGAACATATGGACTATGATGACTTTGATACACCTGATAAGAAACAGAGTTTTAAAAGCAAGAAGAAAGTTTTTTCAGGCATCTATTTGAAAAGCAAAAAACTGTACTTTCAATACCAACATTGTCCATGGCAAAACTTCCTGGAATCAGCCATGTTTTGCTGCTGTTTTCTCATAAATCTCTACAACAGGAAAGGGCAATTTAGGAAAAGAGTAATCCAAAGAAGCTTTCTAGTTTTAGTCCGTGCTTTGTTGATAAGGAGTTAGATTAGCTTCTCATAGGAGATTTAGAGCTGGAATAAAGAAGGAAACCTTAGAAACTTCCAGTGTCTGACTGAAAAGACATCCCTATGGCTTTTGGAAATGTAGGTATTGCTTTTTTTTTTTAAAATCCAGAGTAAGGTTGACTGGTATTTCTGAAAA
>BLBF01019875.1:0-32385 GCA_015471245.1 Laticauda colubrina
AGATAGATAGATAGATAGATAGATAGATAGATAGATAGATAGATAGACAGACTTAGATAGATATATGTAGATGGATGGATGGATGGGTGGGTGGATGGATGGTAGGAATTTCTTTGACCCTCCTTTTCTCACAACTGCTTCTTTGATTTTTTGTATAATATCTTGGGAGAAAAAAAGTCAATAATAATAATTGTCTTGAAGGATACTGCTTAAAAGATAAAGGAGGACAAAGAAATTGCGCTAAAGAATGCTTCCTTTTAGTTTAATGGATCCTATCAAACTCAATGTTTGTAGACTAGACTGCCATCATGCTGCTCCAATTCCATATAACATATGTACAGATACCTGGACTTTCTTTCTTTCTTCTAAAATATTTTTTAAAAAGACAAGCATATCTAGTCACATTACTTCTTTTTACATTTCCTCATGTAGATTATGCACAAAGCATGTTTAGTTGTTGTTTTTTGTCTGGATTACAGCCTTTGCATAGTACAGTGTAATTTTTCTTGAACGATCAATTGTCTAACAAACTATCAAAATTTATTTAGAACAGTCTGGAACTGTTTTGAAGAAACTTCCTAAATAAGGTAAGTTGTGTATCTTTTAGCAGGTTTCTGCAATAGAGTTTTAGGAGCCCTAACAGCAGGTAAGAGCAGAGTGCTGGGTTCAATCAAAATGACACTTTTGAATGTAAGATTAGTTATCACTGTTTGTCCATCAATATTTGCATTTCATACAGTAAATAACAGCTTGCATAGTGAGGTTTCTTCCTTCCTTTTCTTTTTTTCTTTCCTTCTTTCCTTTCCTCCTGGGATTTTTCCATAGGCTTTTTCTTTTATTCAGAGATAGCAACATGTCTGCTTCCCTGCACTCCCCACTCCCCTTGGCAATTTTGGCAATTCTGACTTATCTGAGTTTACAGGTAAAGGTACGTATGGGTTCAAATTAAACAAACAACAACAACCAACCAAGCGCATTCCTTCTTGTCCCTCTCTCACCACTCAAATGGAATTTGGCATTTTTCTCTTAGGGAATTTTGTGGGTTTTTTGTTTTTTGTTTTTGCAGTGGCAGTGCTAGTTCAAAATCAGTCTGGTGTAATGTAGTCCTTCTGTTGCTTTTCAGAGTTTTCCCCTGGAGGAAATTCTTTCTCTCTCCCTCTCTTCCTCCTTCTCTCTCTCTCTCTAAATTTCTGGAGCAACAATAAAATGAAACCTGACAGACTTTCCCACTGTAACATTTACCAGCCTCTTTCTCCTCCCAGAGACAAGGTCAAGGTAGGTAGAAATAGATAACAGATCTTTCTCTGGGCTTCCCTCTTTCTTCTCTTATAGCCAATCTGTTCTTTCTTGGATTCTTTATCACACAAATGTGCACAAGCTCTCTCCCAGCCATGCAGGTGTTCTGCCTGAAGCTCATACCTGAGCACCTGTTTTACATGCAGAAGGCTGCAGGTTTAACCCCTGGCATCTCCAGGCTGGGTTCAGAAATATTTTTGCCTTAAGTGCCTGAGGGAATCTAAGTTTGGGAAGGGAGATGTTCACAGTAGAGTGTGTGTGTTTGTGTGTGTGTGTGTGTATGTGGAGGGATGTGCCAGTATTTTGTTATATCAGGGCAAATCTGGATAGAATATTATTTGCATTCTCTTCTTATCAGTAGGAGGGAGCCCTGATCAGCCCTAACATTCTGTGTATGTTCTCACCTTTGTGAGGTTGGCAGAGTGGATGACAGTTAGAAGTCACCTTCAAAGCCGCCTTGGAAAAATTAGGGAAATGAGAACAAAGTGATATGAAAAAGTCCTAAAACTGGAGCATCACTTCCAGTCAATGCAGAATAACCCAAGAGGCAATGGTGTGGCTTAATACAAAACAGCTTTGCTATGTGACTTCAATGTTTGTCCTCCTCATGGTTGCTTAAGCCCCTGTCACACTGCACCAACGGATGGAAAGAGGATGTAAAACGGAGAAAAACACTTGTCATCCGTTGATTAATACGATGCATCCGTTCTGTACCCACTGCCTCCGTTTTGCTTCCTCTCTATCCGTCCAGCATCCGTTTATTGATGTTTCATCCGCTCAGAAAGTTTTGAGCTGCTAAAAACTTTTGAGTGGAAAATGTATCCAATGCATCCGTTCTGCATCCGCTAGGCATCCGCTAGGCATCTGTTCTGCATCCGTTACGCATCCGATATATCCACTAGGCATCCGTTGTGCATCCGCGCAACTCCATCCACTCCAGCGGTAAACAGATGCAGGGAGGAAGCGGAACAGATGCAGAACAGATGCAGAACGGATGCCTTGCGGATGCAGCATGGAAACAAAGCATTTAAAACGGAAAAAACGTTCACAGAGGGGACCTATCTCAGATATTAAGGATGTCTAGAGGATGCCTAGAGGATGCAAAGGGACACATAGTGGAAAACCTATACTGCCTATAAAAAGGGAGAGCAACTCATCTGGATCTCACTTTCAGCCCAGCAGCCCAGCTGTGCAGACCTCTGCAGCCTTCATCTGACTCTTCCTCTTCCACAGCATCCAGTCATGTACACCGTGGATCATAACAAAGTCCTTTTGGCAGCCATCATCCTTCTGCAACAGTGCGAAGCCATCTACAGGCTCTGTGAACTCTACTATGGGAAGAAAAGGAGGCGGCCAAGAAGCATCTGGGTCCGAAGATGGATCACCAGAAGAGCAGAGTACAGACTGTACAACAAGCTGATGGTGGAGCTCAGGAACGAAGACACTCGTGCATTCCAGAACTTCATGAGGATGCCTCCAGCCATGTTTGACGAAGTTGTGCAGCAGCTGAGACCCAGGTTGACCAAGGCAAACACCAACTTCCAGCCCAGCCTGGAACCTGGGCTCAAGGTGGCACTCACTCTGCGCCACCTGGCCTCAGGAACCACGTACACGAGCATGCAGTATGGCTGGAGGGTGCCACACAACACCATCAGCATTGTGGTCAGAGAAGTGGTGCAGGCCATCATCGAAGAATACATGGAGGAGCTCCTCCAGTGCCCCTCCACTGAAGAAGGATGGAAGAAAGTTGCAGAGCAGTGGTATCAGAGGTGGAATTTCCCCACACCGTTGGAGCCATAGATGGCAAGCACGTGGCCTGCAAAGCGCCAGCCAAGTCGGGGTCCACTTATTTCAACTACAAGGGCTTCTTCAGCATCATCCTCTTCGCCATGGTCGATGCTGACTACAAGTTCATGTACCTTGATGCTTCAGGCAACAGCTCATCTTCAGATGCCCAGGTATGCAACGCCAGTTACCTCAAGGAGGGGCTGGAACGCAACCTCATCGTGGGCTTCCCAGATCCAGATCCCCTGGCCAACGACACGCAAGATGTGCCCTACTTCATCGTGGGGGATGACGCCTTCTCCCTCAGAACCTACCTCATGAAGCCCTACACCTCCAAATACCTCACCCGTGAAGAGAGTATCTTCAACTACAGGCTGTCCAGGGCAAGGCAGGTGGTGGAGAATGCCTTTGGCATCCTGGCCAACAGGTTCCAGGTACTTCTCACCACCATGCACCATCGCCCAGAGACTGTGAGGAGGATATGGAAGCTTGCTGCATCCTGCACAATCTCATGCGCACCCGCTACCCAGTTTTGCAGAACAGGCTCATGGACCTCCAACAAGGCAATGGGGACATAGAGCCTGGTGAATGGAGGCAAGGGCAAAACCTGATAGACACTCAGGATGTGCAAGGCCCCAACAGAGCCTCACGTGAAGGGAAGAAGCAGCGCAACCTCCTGAGGCACTGGTGCAACTTCCCACCTGGAGCAGTGGAGTGGCAAGACAGGATGATAGATGATTAATGGATGCTTCCTTCAGCCTGTCTCATCACACTGATGAGATTAGGCCATGGATGTTGGGTGGGCCTACAATGAACAGGGCATTTAATAAAGAGTTGTGTTTATGTTGACATGTGTGGATGATTGATTACATTATTATTGATAATAAAGGGCCAAAGGTGTGGCACCTGGGAGGGTGGACCATCCAGTCCCACTATGCTTGCATTGGAGGTTTATCTATCCCACAGCTATTACCCATCCCAAAAGTATCCCTGCCCATGCCACTGCTATCCTTACCCATCCCACAGCTATTACACATCCTACAGGTATCCCTGCCCTTCCCACTGCTATCTTAACCCATCCCTCAAGCCTGCAAAGGCTTAAACCATTTCTAAAAGTTTCCACCAAGACTTTATTAAAAAAAAGAAATGAAGCAAGTGTGTGAATCAAAGATAGACTTTATTAACAACAAGCTATAAAACAAAAATGAGTCTCCGGCATTCCTCTTGGTCATTCAGTCTCAGGGGTGAAGGGTCCAGGTGATGTGGAGGTGGCTGGTACTGGAGTGCTTGTCTGATCCCCCGCATCATCAGTTCCTCCAGAAGCAGAAGCAGCAGAAGCTCCAGCCCCAGAAGAGCGAGCCCGTGCTACAGAAGCCCCAGCAGAAGCAGAGTGAGGGCCAGGGGATGGGATGGTGGCCCTGTCCCTCTTGCCAGGGCTGGCAGCAGATGGCTGAGGCTTTCTGTTCTTCCCCATGGTTGTGGGGTTGCTGGCTGGCAGGGAGGCTTGCAGGGAGGCTGGCAGGGAGGCTGGCAGGCAGGCAGGCACCAAGGCTGGCAGGAAGGCTGGCTGGCAGGCAGGCACCAAGGCTGGCAGGAAGGCTGGCACGGAGGCAGGCACCAAGGCTGGCAGGAAGGCTGGCACCAAGTCTGGCAGGAAGGCTAGCAGGCAGGCAGGCACCAAGGCTGGCAGGAAGGCTTGCAGGCAGGCAGGCACCAAGGCTGGCAGGCAGGCATGAACCAAGGCTCACAGGAAGGCAGGAACCAAGGCTCGCAGGAAGGCAGGCACCAAGGCTCGCAGGCAGACTGGCTGGCAGCAAGGCTGGCAGGCAGGCAGACAGCAAGGCTGGTAGGGAGGCTTGCAGCAAGGCTTGCAGGCAGGCATGCAGGCAGGGCAGGCAAGACTGTCTATCCGTCCGGCAGCAGGTCTTTCCTATGATTGGTGACCTGCTCTGAGCTGCTTCCCTTATATCCACGGGGCTTACGCAATGCATCCTCCCCGCATGCGCAATTAATGCTAGGCATCCGTTAGACTTCCGCTGTGCTTCCACTAGGCTTCCGCTCTGCATCCGCTTCATCCGCTGTGCATCCGCTGTGCATCCACTTCATCCATTCCACGTCCACTTTGCTGAGGATCCCCGGAAGCCCTGCGGATGTGTCATCCGCTCTCATCCGCTTCCATCCACTGGGCTTCCGTTCCGCATCTGCTTTCCATCTGCTCTGCGTCCTCCCCGCGTCCGTTCCTTTCTGTGTTATCCGCTCTGGTTATGCAAATTTTTGCCCCTTTTGAGAGCGGATAACAACAGATGGAACATTTTTCTCATCCGTTGTGTCCTTTTTACTGACGTTTTGCATCCGTTGGGCAGTGTGACAGGGCCTTTAGGAGCAAGACTTTTTTTTCTAGAGAGAAGAGAGGATGAGCACCAACGTTGCCACACCCACAGAAGCAATACTTCCTCCTTTAAGCATATTTCAAGTGTGCAGTTGGAAGGGGAGAAACCACATTGGCCATATTTTTTTTGCGGGACCTGTCTACAATAAGAAGTGTTATTTCTATATTTTAATTTACTCTTCAGGGTGATTTAAAAAAACATGCTGTCTTATTGCATACTTCCTGAACTGCACATAAATTCTCTAAACATGGTTTCAAATACAGGAAGCCAAGCTGCTGGAGGGAAGTAATCTATACACCATTCCCATGTAGCACACTGGTTCATGATTTGAAATTCGAACAGGAAATATGTAAAATCAAACAATGCAGTGTGCTCCAGGATTCCCCTCCCCCACTTTTTCCATTTTGCTCCCACTGAGTTCACTCAAAAGCAAATTTCCATTACTGTAAAAAAATGAAATAATGTTTGTATCAGTATGGGAGGAAAACATATAGTCATCTTTATAACTATAAGTCTTGAAAATGCTGAAAGAAGAAGAAAAAGCAATCCATGTAATTAACCCACTGGTATTACGATTGCAAGATTGACTTTAACAAGAAAATTGATGATCATACATTTAGTGTTGGGTTTATTTATTTATTAAATTTATATGCCACCTATCTCACTGCTACAGCAACTCTGGGCAGCTTAAAGCACAATAATAAAATAATAAAACAATTAATAAAACAATTAAACATTAAGGTTAAATAAAGACTAAGAAACCAAGAGCAGCACAGGAGTGGGAATCTTCTCTGTATCCTGTTAGCAACCTCCCGCCTATTGGGTCACCAACTCAGCTGGCAGAACCAGGTTTCAAGACTCTTTAGAAGGTCAGGAGTATACGACCTCACCTCTGATGGGAGAATATTCCAAAAGGCTGGGACCAAAGCAGAAAAGTCTCTTCTTTTGGACCCTGCCAGCTGAAATTCTTTGGCGGAAGGAATCCAAAATAGGCGTCTTCCACTGGAGCTGCACTAAGCAATCCCATTGGGGAGAGACAGCTTCTCAGATCCCCTGGACTTGTGCCATAAAGGGCTTTAAGTGAAAACCAACACCTTGAACTGGACCCAGAAACAGACAGGCAACCAATGTAGCTCACATAACAGCAATATTACATGTGCTATCCATTATTACATGTGTCATATTACATGTGTCTGTGCAACTGCATTCTGTACCAGTTCTAGCTTCTGAACCTGATATTCTGTCAGCAACGGTGTGTGTGGCACTTTCGGAGGCAAAACGAGCCATTACATAGACCATATGCAACTGAGCGAGACTAACTGGGCTTCTGTCTTTATAGTCAGGAGTCCTGATTTCTGATTGGCCTTTAGCTGAGCTGGTTTCTGATTGGTGCAGATTGGTCTAATCAGGCTCAGGCTCAAAGAAAGAACCAATGAGAGAGTTGAGCTGATTAGACATTGAGCTCCCCCAGAGCTGTTTGCTGAGATGGGTGAGAGAATGATAGAATTCAAATAAATAAATACATTTTGGGTGGTGGTGGTGGTTCTGGATTGTCCTTTGGTAAGGTTGGTTTCTGAGGATGACAGCCACAGTTGCTGCCAGAATGTGAGGAAATCTGTTCTCTGGATCAGGGAAGCCCGACAGATACTGGTTGTGAAAGCCTGCACCAGTAAATTGTAAATTTATTTATGACACAATCAAGCATTTGGATTGTCAGGCCCCTGAACTACAAAAATTGGTTATCTGTGTGGTAACAAAACAATTATTTTTTAAAATTTCTTGATGGGGAATGCAGTTGAGCAGCTGATATCTTAGACAGAGACAGATACATTGTCTTCCTTTTACCAATAAGACATTTCATATTGACAGATGAAACCAATCAGCCATTGGATTTATGCTAGAGACCAAATGAAAGGCTTGCCTTGAGCAAAAGTATTGTTCTTAATAAGGTGACTTGTTGTCATTTTAGAACAAGAAAATCTGTAATCTGTGGCTCCTAGCTCAGCAATGATTGCCTTTGAGTTTATTTAGTCTCTAAGACCATCCCTTGGTTGATATGAGGTCCTAAGTCATGCTTTGATTAACTATACAGTAATTATAAGTTAGCCACAAATGACTGGATTTCAAAAAATAGACTAACACAAGCCATGATTTCCTAACCCAGAGGTGGCATTCAACAGGTTCTAACCAGTTCTGGAGAACTGGTAGTGGAAATTTTGAGTAGTTCGGAGAACCGGCAAATACCACCTCTGACTGGCCCTGCCCCCATCTCTTCTTTGCCCTACTGAGTCCCAACTGATTGGCTGAGTCTTCTTTTGTTGCCCTGCACAGGAGAACGGAGCTGGAAAACAGGTTAGTAGGGTGGGGAAGGAATAGGATTTCGAAGTAGCCTTCCTCTGCCATGCCTACCAAGCCACGTCCACCAAGCCACTCCCACAGAACTGGTAGTAAAAAAAATTAAATCCCATCACTGTCCTAACCATAACAGTTAGATTTATTCAACACATCAAGCCCAAATAAATTAACTGCACTATATGTGACATTTTCTATAAACCTTTCTTCGAACTGTCTTCACCTTAATTTGTTTTTTTCCCCTATTCTTTTCAAAACTAGAATGCTTACCTTTTCTTGTTTGAATCAACTTGGTGTCTCATTTGCCTTATAGATCCAAAAATAAATGTTTACTCTTAAAAGGGACTTTTTAGTCAACAACATGCTGCTAGGGAAAGTATATCTAAACCACTGACTTTGTTTCTCTTTTTAGCGCTGTCAGGCAGATGCATTTAGTTCTCAACTTATGACCACAATTAAACCCAAAATTTCTGCTGCTAGGTGAAACATTTTAAGTGAGTTTTGCCCCATTTTATGAACTGCCTTGCCACCATTTTAAAGTGAATGAGTTGTTAAATTAGTAACACAATTTATAAGTGATAAGGCCTGTTCATTGACTTTATCAGAAGGTCGCAAAAAGCAATCCCATGACCCCATCACAAATATGAGTTGGTTGCCAAGCTGCTGAATTTTGACTGTGTGACCATGTAAGTGTGAAAAATGGTCATCACTTTTTCAGTGCTGTTGTAACTTTGAATGGCTACCAAACAAATGGATAGAATTTGAGGATTGTACTGGTTTTGAAATTTTTGGTTTTAGTTAATCAAGAAGATTTAAAGCATCTGGGAATTGCTGGCCAAGATTTTAACCCACATGCAGGCATTTGCACACATTACATAGAATCCTGCGTGGTCTTAGAAAGTAGCATACCTGGCTGATCTTAGAAGCTAAGCAGAATAGGTGGCAGTTCGTATTTGGATGGGAGACCAACTGAAATTCCAGGCCATCAGTTAGATTGGGAAGCCAGAAAGCACGACAAAAGAAGATAATGGCATATCACTTCCACACTGTCCCAAGAAGATCATCATCAGAATTTGCAGTTGATCTGCAGGAAACTTTTCTTTGATTGTTCTTTTATTATTGTGATGTTTAAACTAGACAATTGGACACTTCTTTATGACAATTTTGCTCCAGGCTCTATAATAATTAGAGAATTTCCAACTGATTATTATTCTGAGCCAATACGATGCTTGGATGTATCATTGGTTGCCTGTTCTACAGGGGACTTGAGCTGCTTGAAGCAATTTCCCTGATTTAAAAATCATAATTAAAACCTCGGAGACTCGAGGATTATCTATTCACAAGGTATCTTTCTAACTATCTGTGATTACTCTGCAAGCATTGTCTGTTGTGTTCCCTTATTTTGGAACAAATGATCACAACAGCTAATATGCCTTATTTTCCCTTTCCAGAGTACCAATGTACAAATCTATCCATTTTGACATTTTCATTTTTCCAGTGTGATGTTTCATTCATCCAAATATTTGCATAGCAGTTCATATACTTTCATGGAAATTTCTCCAAACATATACAAGTACCTTTCTCCCTTACTCTGGGAATTAGCATGATCTACTGAGTTGCCCTGGAAAGTACCGATCCCAATTCTGGAGTATTTTGAGAAAAAAAATCAAGACTTACCTTTCTTTAGCCAGCAAGGGAAACATATAAATTAACAGCTATAATGCTTGCACATAGGATGACATTTGCTAGGGAGTCCCAAAGATGCTTTTTCAAAAGGCATCTGGACTTTGGTTTTTTCCCTTGAAGTTGTTTTGCTTCTCATCCAAGAAGCTTCTTCAGTTCTGAGTGAAAGGTGGAAAATAGAAGGATTTATATTCCTTCCAGTCATCTGATTGTTAGCACTCTTCCTGAGAATCATTGAGACCACTTGGAGGTTTGTCTGTGTCCTCAGGATCACCTGAATAGTGCAAATGAATGTGAAACATTCTTGGAACTGCTGAAAGGATGTATTGTCCTCTGTTGAAAGAGAGGAATTCAATCTTAATGTAGATGGCCTCTTGGACCACTCTTTCAAACCAGTAGTACTGTCTGTCCGGAATATGGTCTTTGCTATCCTCAGGGAAATACAAAGTCCAGTTGCCTTTTGAAAAGATGATAATAAGTTTGATAACAAGGATCATTCACATTTAAGAGTACAGCTCTCAATCTCTGAATTTAATATTTCCTTCCCTATAAAGCTCCAAGAATTGAACTGGTACATGTATAGTATATGTAAGGTTTATATATTACGATACTTTTATGGAGCACTCTGAATCAGAGGACATATTAACAACACACATTATGTTGTTTAAGTTAAAAATATATATCAAACCCCAATTATTCCAGATTATGGGTTCAATCGATTCCCCATGTTAGAAACAGCTATTATCCTCTTTATTAATACAATCTGCCTAAATTTCTAGACATGGCAGAACTCCAAAGAAGATAATTTGTTCCTGTATTCATGTGAACCCATGCAAGTCCACTTATGCATATCAGCAGAGGACATGTCATAATGATATACCCAGCAAAAGATATGTAACCATTAAAGCATAATAAAGCTCTCAGTAAATGTAAAGTTTTGGAACATTCCTACAGAGAATGAAGCAGCAGTGATCAGATGCTGGGATCCTGAAGCAGCAGAACTGATCGGTTTAGTTCAAGCTGAAGATGGGATCCATGACATTACTACAATAATTCTGTTTAAAAAAAAAATCAGTGAAGTCTGTTTGAGATGTTTGAGGAAGGCTGCTGAGTGACCAGGAAGAATAAAATCAAAAATGAGATCATAAGAGAAAAAAATTGGAATAGAACCAACTTTAAACTACATACAAAGGTAGCAAGGTAAGTGAATTGCTTACTTGAGAGAATGTCTTGGAATTCTATACCATACAGGAATGTACCAAAAGAAGGTTTTCCATCGTGGATGGATAGAAGTCTGTGATCTATTGGAGGGCTCTGAATGGGACCAGAACCACCCTGAAGGGATGGTGAAGAAGGGGGAGACCGCCTGTCAGGTCAAGGGAAGCTGCATCTCCCCTCCTTGGCTAGGTATACTCCCTCTGAAGACAGGCTGCAGTGGTGGTCAGAAATGGCCACCCTGAAGATGGAAGGCTATCTGGGACATAAGATTGTGCTGGAGCAATGAAGAAGCAGACAATGTGAAGACCAGATATAATATATTGAGAATAAGGTACTCCGGAATTAAACCATACAGGAATTTTAAGAAAGATAGTAATAGCGGTGACCAGAGAAAGTGAAAAGAAAAATTGGATATAAAGGAAAGCAGCTTTGAACTTTGAAAGAGCTAAATTGAAAGAGGATTTCAGAAAATAGAAGAAAAAAATGTTAAAATTGGACAAGTATATGTTTTTGGCACTAGATAGGCACAATTAAAGGCTGGACTTGAAGGTGTCAAAAAAGGGAAACAAAAAATTTGACATTTGGACTTACTGAAATTTAAAAGCCTCAAACTGGAAAAGAAAGTGAAAAGAAAGGGTAGAACTTGGACATAAGAGAGAGAGCATCACCTAATGGTAAAGGGAAAATTCCAGTGACTCTTTAAAAGTGCCTGGTTCTTTTAAACTTGGAAATTTATGTAAAACAAGAGAGACTTTGTTACATTAACATTAACACTGAAACCCTAAAAAGTGAAAATACAGAATACTAAGACAAAAGAAAGAAGCATGAAGAAATTACCTTGGGATTTTTTGGTGACAAATTTAAACTTATGGATAATGGATTACTTGATGATCTTGGAAAAAACCTAAAGAGGAATTAATAGAAACTGATCATTGAAAATAAACATCAAAGATGCTGGTTGAATTAAATTACTGGACAATTGGCTTGGACTTAAATATTAAAGAAAAGGATAAAGCAAATCCAAAGGAAGGGTATAAAAATGGCAGAACTTTTCTTGGAACTAAAAATGGAACTAAGAAACATTAAGGAAATGTTACATGAAAGAAATGAATTGTGCTGTACTGCCTTACAACTAATATAAATGGAGATTCTGGAGAACAAAGAACAGTAAAGAGTGCCAGAAGGGGAAGAGTTGAACAAAGAAGAAGCCAGCTTTAATGAACAAATGGAACAATGAACTTTAAAACAAAGGAAAAAAAGAATGGAAATTAAAACTTGGAGGCTTGAGGAGATAATTAAAAAGGGAAATATCCGGAAAGCCAAACAAAGAAAAAGGAAACAGCAAAAAAGGGAATTACAGAAAAAAGTTTTAAAGAGGGAGGGGAGTAAAAGCTGGAGTAAGAAAGGGAGGGAAAAATGAAGGGAAAAAAAGGTAATAAGAGAAAGAACCAGAAAATAAGGAGATATGGAAGCCAAACAAAAATGAAAAGAAATTGTTTAGGTAGGAGATATAGAGATTAAAGAAAAGGGATTCTGCAAGGTAATGTGTTGTAATATATAAGAATGTAGTTTTTAAAAGCTAATGGAACTGATATTTTTTTAAATTGGCTTCTCTTTTAATGATTATTGTTAATTTATAGATGAATATAATTGAAATAAATGTGAAAATTGGAAACTATGATAAGAAAATTATACAAAACAAAGAAAAGTTAAAATGAATTAGGAAGATTTTAATGAAAAAAACTAATATCAGTTTTTATGATTAACTGAACAGATTAATATTTTTGAAATACATGATTTAGAATTTAACTGAGGGAAAGAATGTCATGCGGAATATAGCGCTCTCTCTCTCTTTCTCTCTCTCTCTGTGTGTGTGTGTGTGTGTGTGTGTGTGTGATGAAACGTAGTAATTAGGAGATTACTGTTATTAAACCAGAATGTGATAATTATAAAGTGATTATATCATGATAAATTTGATTATGGATTAAGGGGGAATAAATTGTGGGATGTGGAAGACAAAGGGGTGGCACACTCTAATTGGTAATTAAAGGGGGAAATTTTTGGAAGTATTAGGTTTAAGATGAAACCTACTGAATAATGAAATAAAAGTATGTGATAATATTGCAAATGTGAAAGAAAAAAGCATATAGGTACAATGAATTTAGAATAAAAAAATAAGAATGTTAGACTATAAAATAAGACAAGAGAATATTTAAAGAAAAAGGAAGAAAGTTAAAGGGCCTGTCACATTGACCGACGGATGCAAAACATTTGTAAAAAGGACACAGCAGATGAGAAAATATTCCATCCGTTGTTATCTGCTCTCAAAAGTACCCCGAATTTGCAAAACCAGAGCGGACAACAACGGAAAGGAATGGACGGGGGGAGGACGTAGCCAGGATGGAAAGCGGATGCTCCATGGAAGCCTAGCGGATGGAAGCAGATGGGAGGGGATGGCACATCCTCAGAGCTTCCGGGGGAGCACAGCGAAGCGTACGCGCAGCGGAAAGAGCAGATGCAGAGCGGATGCCAAGCGGATGAAGCGGATGCAGAGTGGAAGCCGAGCGGATGCCTAGCGGATACCTAGTGGATGCAAAGCGTTCACTGCACATGCTGGGAGGATGCATTGCATCAGCCCCACGGATATAAAGGGAAGCAACTCGCAAGCAGGTCAACATTCAGAGGAAAGACCTGCTGCCAGACACAGCTCCAGCCAGCCAGCCAGCCAGCCAGCAAGCCAACAACCATGGGGAAGAAGAGAAAGCCTCTGCCATCTGCTCCCAGCCCTGGCAAGAGGGACAGGGCCACCATCCCACCCCCTGGCCCTGACTCTGCTTCTGCTGGGGCTTCTGTTGCTGGGGCTGACTCTTCTGGTGCTGGAGCTTCTGCTGGCGCTGCTCCTGGTGCTGGTGCTTCTGCTGGTGCTTACTCTGCTGGTGCTGCTCCTGGTGCTGGGGCTTCTGCTCGTGCTTACTCTGGCGCTGCTCCTGGTCCTGCTGGTCCTGCTGGTCCTGCTGGTGCTCTTGATGTTCCTGGTCCTGCTGGTGCTGCTGGCACTGCTGGTGCTTACTCTGCTGCTGCTAATCCTGGTCCTGCTGGCGCTGCTGGTGCTGCTGGTGCTGGTCCTGTTGGTCCTGCTTTTGCTGCTACTGTTGTTGCTGCTGCTGGTGGTGGTGGTGTGGAGGAGCAGCCCCTACAACCTCGAAGCCCCTCTGATGAGGGCCCAGATGGCCCTGCCAGAGGGAGGAAGAGGCATACGCGTGAACGGGAGAGGAGGCAATACTCCATTGAAGAGGAACATGAGGATGAGGTGCTGGAAAGGCTGAGGGAGAACGAGGATCTTTGGCAGAAGGGACACAGGCTCTATCGAGACACCAAAAGGAAGCAGGCTGCATGGAGACAGAAGGCGGAGAGCCTGGGCTACACTTTGGAGGTGCTCCTTGGCTGGTGGAAGCACATGCACACCTGGTACGGGAAGCTGCACCTCAAGAAATCTGGCCAAGCCACGGTCAAGCTGACAGACCAAGAGATCTATGTGATGGCCAAGTGCAGCTTTTTGGAGGGTGAGATCCGCCACCGAGGAGCAGCCCCTCTCACAACCCTCTTTCTCAGGCAGCCCGCAGAGAGACAGTCCTCTTCTGGCCAAGAGTCAGCTCCTGTGTCCAGGCAGGTATCTTTGGAGCGCCCAATGATGGAGAACCCCCCGACAGCTGCACTACCCAAGGCGGAGTGCGTGGGAGCAAGAAGAGGGCATTTCCACCTGAGAACAACCCACATCCACCCCCAGCTCCACCTCCACAGAAAGCAGGCAGAGAGTCAGACCGGAGGGGCAGAGCCACATTGTCATGCTGGAGATCAGGGACACCATCAGAAGCAGCGTAGATCTCCTCTCTCAGCTGGGATACTGACATCCCATCCTCCAACCGCAAGCCCTTCCTCACCAAGTCAACAAGATCCTCATGAACATGTCGGAATCACAGTACCAGGTGATAAAGGTCAGGATCACCGGTCTTCTTCACAACCCTCCAGACCCAGCTGAACCTGCTCCCACCCAGTCCAGGCCTGCTCCTCCACCCCAGTTGATGTCACTGCCCTTCCAAGGCTTTCCACAGGCCCTCACCGACAAAAGCTATGACTACCAGGAGCTCCAGCAGCACAGGCAGCCCTTCCCAGTCAAGGCACAGGTACATCGGACGCCACTGGTGCCACCAATGCCACTGATGCCAGCCACGCAACAGATGCCAGCCATGCCACAGATGCCACCCATGCCACAGATGCCACCCACGCCTCACCTCGCTCAGCTGCAGACAGGACATCCCCACTACACTGCTCCTTCCTCCACCACACAGCCAAGCCCGGCCTCAGAACATCTGTCATTGGTCTTGGGACTGACACCCCATGTCATGGAGGAAGGGGCTCTCAACATCACAGGACTGAGCCAGCTCTCTGAGAGCTTCCTCCACACACCGTCCCTTGTTGTCCTCTCAGGGCCAGGCACCCCAATGACGCCTCAGACTAGCACTCCAGCAGCAGCCACCTCCACAGCACCTGGACCCTTCACCCCTGAGATTGGGCACGCCTCAGAGTGACCAAGAAGAGTGCCAGAGACTGGGTGGCTACCTGTTGACTTTATCTTTGCTGAAGACACTTGGGTCATTTTTCTTTTACAGCTTGTTATTGATAAAGATTATCTTTGCTTCACACACTTGCTTCATTTATTTTAGTAAATAAAGTCTTGGTGGAAACTTTTAGAAATGGTTTTAAGCCTTTGCATGCTTGTGGGATGGGTTAGGATAGCAGTGGGATGGGCAGGGATACCTGTGGGATGGGTAATAGCTTTGGGATAGATAAACCTCCAGTGCAAGTATAGTGGGACTGTATGGTCCACCCTCCCAGGTGCCACACCTTTGGCCCTTTATTATCAATAACAATGTAATCATTGATCCACACATTTCAACATAAACACAACTCTTTATTAAATGCCCTGTTCATTGTAGGGCCACTCAACAAACATGGCCCAATCTCATCAATGTGATGAGACAGGCTGAAGGAAGCATCCATTAATCATCTATCATCCTGTCTTGCCACTCCACTGCTCCAGCTGAGGAGTTGCACCAGTGTCTCAGGAGATTGCGCTGCTTCTTCCCTTCACATGAAGCTCTGTTGGGGCCTTACACATCCACAGTATCTCTCAGATTTCACCCTTGCCTCCATTCACCAGGCTCCATGTCCCCATTGCCTTGTTGGAGCTCCACAAGCCTGTCCTGCAAGACTGGGTAGCGGGTGCGCATGAGATTGTGCAGGATGCAGCAAGCTTCCACGATGTTCCTCATGGTCTCTGGGTGATGCTGCATGGTGGTGAGAAGTACCTGGAGCCTGTTGGCCAGGATGCCAAAGGCATTCTCCACCACCCGCCTTGCCTTGGACAGCCTGTAGTTGAAGATCCTCTCTTCACGGGTGAGGCATCTGGAGTTGTAGGGCTTCATGAGTTAGGTTCTGAGGGAGAAGGAGTCATCCCCCACGATGAAGTAGGGCACATCTTGTGTGTCGTTTGGCAGGGGGTCTGGATCTGAGAAGCCCATGATGAGGTTGCATTCCAGCCCCTCCTTGAGGTGACTGGCGTTGTATACCTGGGCATCTGAAGATGAGCCGTTGCCTGAAGCATTGATGTACATGAACTTGTACTCAGCATCAACCATGGCGAAGAGGATGATACTGAAGAAGCCCTTGTAGTTGAAATAAGTGTACCTTGACTTGGCTGGAGCTTTGCAGGCCATGTGCTTGCCATCTATGGCTCCAACGGTGTAGGGGAAGTTCCACTTCTGATACCACTGCTCTGCAACTTTCTTCCAGCCTTCTTCAGTGGAGGGGCACTGGAGGAGCTCCTCCAGGTATTCTTCGATGATGGCCTGCACCACTTCTCTGACCACAATGCTGATGGTGTTGTGTGGCACCCCCCAGCCATACTGCATGCTCCTGTACGTGGTCCCTGAGGCCAGGTGGCGCAGAGTCAGTGCCACCTTGAGCCCAGGGTCCAGGCTGGGCTGAAGGTTGGTGCTCTGCTTGGTCAACCTGGGTCTCAGCCGCTCCACAACTTCGTCAAACATGGCTGGAGGCATCCTCATGAAGTTCTGGAATGCACAAGGGTCTTCGTTCCTCAGCTCCACCATCAGCTTGTTATACAGTCCATACTCGGCTCTTCTGGCGATCCATCTTCAGACCCAGACACTTTTTGGCCGCCTCCTTTTCTTTGTGTAGAACAGGTGAAAGAGCCTGTAGATGGCTTCGCACTGTTGTAGAATGATGGTGGCTACCAAAAGGAGTGTGTGATGATCCATGGTGGAGATGACTGGATGCTGTGGAAGAGCAAGAGCCAGATGAAGGCTGAAGAGGTCTGCACCGCAGGACTGCTGGACTGAAAGTGAGATCCAGGTGAGTTCCTCCCCCTTTTTATAGGAAATATAGGTTTTCTGCTAGATGTCCTTTTGCATTCTCTAGGCTTCCTGCAGACATCCTAAATATCTGAGATAGGTCCCCTCTGCGAACGTTTTTTCCATTTTAATGCTTTGTATGCGAGTTGCATCCTTTCTCCGTCTGTGCTACTAACGCTGCGCATCCGTTCTGTGTCCGTTTCGCTTCCTCCCTGTGTCTGTTTTCCACTGGAGCGGATGCGAGTTGCGTGGATGCGCAGTGTTTTCCTCGCGGATATAGCGGATATAGCGGATGTGTAACGGATGATGACGGATGTAGAACGGATGTTCCCTGTGTGCGTTGCGGAAACAGAACGGACGCATTGGATACATTTTCCACTCAAAAAGTTTCGAGCAGCTCAAAACTTTTTGAGCGGATGGAATCTCAGTCGACGGATGCTGGACGGATAGAGAGTATGAAAAACGGTCGCAGTGAGTACAGAACGGATGGATTGCGTTAACCAACGGATGGCAAGTTTTTCTCTCCGTTTTACATCTTCTTTCCATCCGTTGGTGCTGTGTGACAGAGGCTTAAAATAAAAATTGAAAATGTAATAAGTATAAAGAAAATAAGTATATTGGAGTAAATTTATGGGAAAATAGAAGCCTTGATAAGATATAGAGTTGAATGTGAAAAATATATGTATATTAAAGTCATGTTTGTATTGAAGTGTAAAAACCTGGAACCACATTGTTCACTGAAAGAAATGTTTTTAAAATGTAAAAAAAAAAAAAAATGCCAAAAAAGGAATGTACAAAAAAAGGAAAAGGCCAAAGAACACAAGGCAGATCCAAGAAGAAGACAGAGAAACAACATCAAAGACACACTACAACAGCATGAAATAAAAATGGTTGAGGCCACTAAAAGTGCATGAATCAGAACTTTATATCTCCCTCAACATCCAAAATGGTAATAGAGGAAGGAAAGAAGAAGTCTGTGGTTGGCTATGGAGGGGCCTTTGATCATCAGATATGATCATCACCCCTTCACATACAACCTATACATATGCTGTGTCTGCAAAGTCTCATCTTTCTTGCATCCACCACAAAAATCATTAAAAAAGGCAAATATATGTGTCCTAGGATAATGTTGCAGGAGCCAATCAGGGTCAGTCACAAAGACCAGAGGTTTAATTTTTCAAGCTTTTGGACTTGTGCTGGAGCCCATCCTCAGGGAACTGCTTTCTCACCAGAATGTGTGAAAGCCACTTCACCTGTTGACAAAGTGGAAGTGACTTTTCTAATTCTAGGATGGCCTCCTTAACTGTAACTGTTTTTTGTTCTGCAAACTTGAACTGTTTTCCTGTCTACTAGAAGGCTCAGCTTGTCCTTCTACAAAATATTTACTGTAGGAACAAGGAGTTTCAGCATTTCTAGATAATTATACTTGAAAATTTCAGAAAAGTCAAAAGTGCCTGAGCCAGAGGGTTGTCACAGAAACCTACAGTAGTTTTAAAAGGAATCTAAAAATGTATTTGTTCACTTTAATTTTTCTTCCCATTTTATAATGTTCAGTCTGGCATCCAAGTTATGCTGTGGCTCATAAATACCTGTGTATGTATTATTCGATGTTGTATTTGTTATGTTAATAACAGAATGGTTCTTTTTTTGATTGAATCTTGCTGTTTTTATTTTCACCTTTATTAACTCCTTGGCTGCCTTGCTGGAAGAGGGCCAGAGGTGGCATTCAGCAGGTTCTGACCAGTTCTTGAGAACAGGTAGTGGATATTTTGAGTAATTCAGAGAACTAGCAAATACCACCTCTGACTGGCCCTGCCCCCATCTATTCTCTGCCTCCAGAGTCCCAGCTGATTGGCTGGGTCTTCTTTTGTTGCCCTGCACAGGAGAAAGGAGCTGGAAAGTGGGGTGGGGAGGGAAGGTGGAATTTCTCCTGCCACACCCACTAAACTGCACCCACAGAACCGGTAGGAAAATTTTTTGAATCCCACACCTGGAGCCATCAATATACATATTTGATAAATTCATCTATCCATCCATCTCTCTATATCAGGGTTGTCAAACTCAAGGCCCACAAGCTGCATCCAGCCCACAACATGATCAAATCCAGCCCGCTGATCTGTCCTGTTCTACCCAATGCAAAGAGGAAAGATCGAGCAGCATAGCTTCAGCCCTGTCTATCCAGTATGAAGAGGAGAGATCAGGCCAGCATAGCTTCGGCCCAGTCTATTCAATGCGAAGAGGCAACATGCCAGCAGTTTGGGGAGTGGTATCAAGCTGGGTACAGCCACTCAATTGGTCATGTCCACCCATTTGGCCATCCCTGGCGACCACCACCCTCCAAGGTCAACCACAGCCTTTTTGCGGCCCTAAATGAAATTGAGTTTGACATCTCTCCTCTATATCTTTACTATCAACACCCAGACACAGAGAGAGCCTTGCTCATATAATTCAAGTAGCTTAATAATGCATGTCATAGGATTGTAGTCCCTGAAGTTCACAGTTAACTACAGGCAAAAAAAAAAAATTACACTGAATGAAAATCATACTGCAGGCATCATTTAGTTGGACTTGGTTTCCTCCTGGCTTCACAATTTATATTTTCTAAGATGATTTGTAATTCATCTTCCAAAGATCCTTGAAGAATTAGCATTGCCTTGGCGAGGGAATTTATCTACCAAGAGAATGAGTGAAGCTGCATAAGAACCCAACCAAGCTGTCTATGCTTACCTCGTGTGAAGGCAGATAGGCATCCATATGTGCATAAATTTGAATACGGCCCTCTTGGGGCAAACCAAACTTCCCACTTCTCTTGGTGTTTTTTGAATATGAAAGCAAGAACATGTGGAGTAGTGTATGCTTTACAGAAGAAAACCCTATAGTTAATTCTGAGTCAAACTGAAGGGCACAGAGAAACTGGTAGAAATACTTATGAGGGTCACGGAAATTTGGGTTTTATGCATAGCACAATAGTATCAAAACAGTGGAACTCCATCATAGTTAACTTCGAGCTACCTGTTGTATATAGATAGTCTTTGACTTAGAACCATTCTTTTAGGGATCATTTGAAATTGCAATGGCATTGGGAAAAAAGTGCAATTCACTTTACAACCGATCCTCAGAGTATCCCCCTGGTCACTTGATCAAAATTTAGGCCTGCGGTAACTGGAATCTATTTATGACATCCCAGTTACCAAATGACAGTTGCAGAATCCCAGAATAATGTGATCTCTATCTGTGATCTTCCCAGCTAGCTCCTGACAAACAGAGTCAACAGGAGAAGCCAAATTTGCTTTCTAACGCTGAGATTCATGTAACAAACCTGGATGATTAACTTAACAGCTGTGGCAAAAAGAAAAAATAAATCAGGCATGATTCAATTAAAAATCCACCTTGCTTAGCAGCAGAAGTTTTTTTGAAAATGTTTCACTTCTCATCCAAGAAAGAATGGGGAATATTGTTTATCCTTGTATTTTATTTAATAAGTGAAAGAAAGTGCATCCTCCATATTAACTCTATGTCAGGGGTGTCAAACTCAATTTCATTGAGGGATGCATCAGGGTTGTGTTTGATCTCGGGGGATGGGTGTGGCCAGGGTGGGTGTGGCCAGCTTGAGGCAACTCATGTTGGAGAGTCCTGTGGTGGCCCAAGTGCTCTGCCAGCGAAAACAAGTTCTGTTTTAGGCTGCAATGGCTTCCTGCAGCCCTCTGCCAGTGAAAATGGAGCTCGGGGGGCTGCGAGCTCCATTTTCACAGGCAGAGGGCTGCAGAAGGCCATTGCAGTTGAACACAGAGCCTGTGAGGGCCGCATGTTTTCACTGGCAGAAGCACTATTCTTCTGCAGTTTCCAGGATGGTCCCACAGGCCAGATTTAAGCATTTTGTGGGCCTCCAATTGAACACCCCTGTTTTATGTTATGCAGCCATCTTTTACTTCACTGAGAGGCTTTGTGCCATAAGGGCAATGCTATCTACCTTGTTAATGTACCTGGTGTAGTTTCTGCAGCTTTCTGTGCCCTTAAATCAGATAGTAGAGTTTCAGGCTATGTGCTGTGCATGTGCAGAAACCCTTTTTGACTATGGAAGCATCAGAGGATAATACAAAGCAACACTGCAGTTTCACATTGTCCCTAAGCTGGGAGATGGGTTGTCATTTCACAAAGAAGTCAGCAAGAGAGGCCTTCCCTTGAAGTTTGGCACAGTGCTCCAAAAGATATTTTCTGTTTGAGATAGGTTCCTTTTGAAGAATTCTGTGTGTGTGTGCTGATCCATAACTTATCTCGATTTTATTTATGAGCTGATTTCTGTTTTCATCAGGAAGATCATATTTTACTTCTTCTAGACTATCTTTCAAAGATAAAGGATTGACAAGTCTTGGAGCCATATAATTGGGTTCCCATTTGCCTGCCAGGACCAGATGAATATTTAGACAGCACAGAAATAGTGTCTATGGTGCAAATAGTGTTCACTGAGAACTAAACTCTTACTGAATTTATGGAAACATACTTTCAGATAAATAACTACACAATTAGCTAAAGGCTAGGTCACACTGCCCAACAGATGCAAAATGTATGCAAAAAGGACATAGCGGACGAGCAAAATTTCAGGGGTGGCTCCATCTGTTGTTATCCGCTCTCAAAAATGCCCCAAATTTGCATAAACAGAATGGAAAACAACAGAAAGGAACGGACGTGAGAAGGATGTAGCGGGGATGTAAAGCGTATGTTCTTAGGAAGCCGAGCGGATGGAAGCAGATGACGCATCCTCATGGCTTCCGGGGGAGAATAGCGAAGCGGATGCGTAGCAGAAGGAGCGGATGCGTAGCGGATGACGTGGATGCATCACGGACGCCTATAGGATGCATAACGGATGCGTAGCGGATGCAAAGAGGTCACTGCGCATGCGGGGAGGATGAATTGCATGGATATAAAAGGATGCAGCTCACAAGCAGTCAACATTCAGAGGAAAGACCTGCTGCCAGAGACATCTTGAGAGAACACCATGGGGAAGAAGAGGAAGCTTGTGCCTACTCCTGCCAACCCTGACAAGAAGGACAGAACCACTATCCCACCCCCTGGTGCTGACTCTGAAGCTGTTGGTGCTTCTGCTGCTGGTGCTGGTGCTCCTGGTGCTGCTGCTGGTGGTGTTTCTCCTGCTGGTGCTGCTAGTGCTTCTCCTGCTCGTGCTGCTGGTGCTTCTCCTGCTGCTGCTGCTGCTGCTGTTGGTGGTGGTGCTGCTGTGGTGGACCAGCCCCAAGGCCCTCAAAGCCCTGCTGCTGAAGGCCCTGAAACCCCTGCCAGAGGGAGGAAGAGGCAAGGCAAGGAGAAGGGAGAGAGGAAACAGTACTCCATTTCTGAAGACCATGAGGAGGAGGTGCTGGAATGGCTGAGGGAGAACGAGTACTTGTGGAGAAAGGGCCACAGACTCTATCGTGACACCAAGAGAAAGCAGGCAGCTTGGAGAGAGAAGGCAGAGAGCCTGGGCTACATTTCAGATGTACTCCTTGGATGGTGGAAGCACAAGCACACCTGGTATGGCAAGCTGCACCAGAAGAAATCCGGGCAGGCTGCTGTCAAGCTCACTGACAGGGAGACCTATGTCATGGCCATGTGCAGCTTCCTGGAGGGTGAGATCCACCACCGAGGAGCAGTCCCGCTGTCAACCATCTTCCTCAGACAGGCCATAGAGAGCCACTCCTCTTCCAGCCAGGAGACAGCTACCATGTCCAGGCAGGTGTCTTTGGAGGGCCCCACGACAGAGACCCCCCCAAAAGCTACACTCCCCGTGCTGGAGGACGTGGAGGATCCACCACAGACCAACCCACACCGACACCCAGCTCCACCTCCACAGAAAGCAGGCAGAGAGACAGACCGGAGGGACAGAGCCACACTGTCCTCTTGGAGATCAGGGACACAATCAAAGCCAGCACAGATCTCCTCTCCCAGCTGGTCCACTTCGACATACCATCCTCGAACCACAAGCCCTTCATCACCTACGTGAGCCACACCCTCATGGACATGCCCGAGGCCCAGTACCAGATGATGAAGGAGAGGAGCACAGCTCTTCTACACCACCCTCCAGGCTAGCTGAACCTGCTCCTACCCAGTCCAGGTCTGCTCCTCCACCCCACGCGATGTCACAGCCCTTCCACGGATTTCAACAGCCCCTCGCCTACCAAGCCTACCACTACCAGGACTTCCCACAGCAGAGGCAGCCCTTCCCAGTCCAGGCCCAGGTTCATCAGACGCCACAGACGCCTCACCTGACCCAGCTGCAGACCAGACAGCCCCACTACACTTTCCTCCACACCACAGCCAAGCCCTTCATCAAAAACATCTGTCATCAGTCTTGGGCCTCACATCCCAGGTACTTGATGAAGGACCTCTCAACCTCACGGGACTGAGTCAGCTCTCTGAGAGCTTCTGCACACACCATCCCCTGTTGTACTCTCGGGGCCAGGCACCCCAATGGCGCCTCAAACCAGCACTCCAGCAACAGCCATCTCCACAGTCCCTGGCCCCTTTACATCTGAGACCATGGGCACACCTCAGAATGGCTGAGAAGAGTGCCAGAGACTGAGTTGTTACCTGTTCACTTTATCTTTGCTTCAGACACTTTACTTGGGTCATTTTGCTTTTTAATAGTCATACAGTTTGTTATTAATAAAGGTTATCTTTGCTTCACACACTTGGTTCATTTTTTTTACTTAATAAAGTGTTGGTGAAAACTTTGAAAAAAGGTTAATCCTTTGCATGCTTGTGGGATTGGTAAGGATAGCTGTGGGAGGGATAGCTGTGGGATGGGTAATGATAGCTATGGGATGGATAGCTGTGGGATGGGTAAGGATAGCTGTGGGATGGGTAAGGATAGCTGTGGGATGGATAGCTGTGGGATGGGTAATGATAGCTGCGGGATGGGTAATGATAGTTTTGGAATAGATAAACCTCCAGTGCAAGCATAGTGGGACTGAATGGTCCACCCTCCCAGCTGCCACACATATGGCCTTTTATTATCAATAACAATTTAATCATTGATCAACACATTTCAACATAAACACAACTCTTTATTAATGCCCTATTCATTGTAGAGCCACTCAACATACATGGCACAATGTCATCAGTGTGATGAGACAGGCTGAAGGAAGCATCCATTAAGCATCTACCATCCTGTCTTGCCACTCCACTGCTCCAGCTGGGGAGTTGTACCAGTGTTTCAGGAGGCTGCGCTGCTTCTTCCCTCCACGTGAAGCTCTGTTGGGGCCTTGCACATCCATAGTGTCTATCAGGTTTTGTCCTTGCCTCCATTCACCAGGCTCTATGTCTCCATTGCCTTGTTGATGGTCCACAACCCTGTTCTGCAACACTGGGTAGCAGGTGTGCATGAGATTGTGCAGGATGCAGCAAGCTTCCACGATGCTCCTCACAGTCCCTGGGTGATGCTGCATGGTGGTGAGAAGTACCTGGAACCTGTTGGCCAGGATGCCAAAAGCATTCTCCACCACCCGTCTTGCCCTGGACAGCCTGTAGCTGAAGATCCTCTCTTCACGGGTGAGGTATATGGAACTGTAGGGCTTCATGAGGTAGGTTCTGAGGGAGAAGGAGTCATCACCCACGATGAAGTAGGGCACATCTTGTGTGTCGTTGGCCAGGGGGTCTGGATCTGGAAATCCCATGATGAGGTTGCGTTCCAGCCCCTCCTTGAGGTCACTGGTATTGTATATCTGGGCATCTGAAGCTGACCTGTTGCCTGAAGCATCGATGTACATGAACTTGTAGTCAGCATCAACCATGGCAAAGAGGATGATACTGAAGTAGCCCTTGTAGTTGAATTAATTGGACCCTGAGTTGGCTGGAGCTTTGCAGGCCACGTGCTTGCCATCTATGGCTCCAACGGTGTGGGAAAAGTTCCACCTCTGATACCACTGCTCTGCAACTTTCCTCCAGCTTTCTTCAGTGGTCGGACACTGGAGGAGCACCTCCACGTATTCTTCGATGATGGCCTGCACCACTTCTCTGACCACAATGCTGATGGTGTTGTGTGGCACCCTCCAGGAATACTGCATGTTTCTGTATGTGGTCTCAGAGACCAGGTGGTGCAGAGTCAGTGCCACCTTCAGTCCAGGGTCCAGGCTGGGCCGGAAGTTCGTGCTCGACTTGGTCAACCTGGGTCGACGCTCCACAACTTCATCAAATATGGCTGGTGGCATCCTCATGAAGTGCTGAAATGCACGAGGGTCTTCATTCCTCAGCTCCACCATCAGCTTGTCATCGAGTCCAAACTCCACTCTTCTCCCGATCCATCTTCGGACCCAGACAGCTCTTGGACGTCTCCTTCTTTTCCTTGCGTAGAAAAGGTGAAACAGTCTGAACAGGGCTTGGTTCTGGTGTTGAATGATGGGGGTTACCAAAAGGAGTGTGCGATGATCCATGGTGGAGAACAATGGATGATGTGGAAGAGCAAGACCAAGGGTGAAGAGGTCTATACACCACGGCTGCTGGACTCATACTGAGATCCAGGTGATTTCCTTCCCCTTTTTATAGGAAATATCGGTTTTCCGCTAGTGTCCTTCCACATACTCTAGACATCCTCCAGGCATCCTAAATATCTGAGATATGTCCCATATACAAACATTTTGTCTGTTTTAATGCTTTATATACAAGCTGCATCCGCTTTCATCCTTTCTATGTCTGTGCTACTAATGCTGTGTGGACGTTCCGCGTACCTTTCGCTTCCTCCCTCTTTCCGCTTTCCGCTGGAGTGGATGTGAGTTGCGCAGATGCCCAGAGGATGCCAAGAGGATACAGCGGATGTGTAACAGATGACAACGGACGTAGAGCGTTTGTTGCCCGTATGTGTCACGGATGTAGATTGTATGTGACAGAAAGTTTATCCGCTCAAAATGTTTTGTGCAGCTCAAAACTTTTTGAGCAGATGAAATAGCAGTAGACGGATGTTTGACAGATAGAGCATATGAAAGACATACGCAGTGAGTACACAACAGATGCATCGCGTTTTCCAACGGATGGCAAGCTTTTTTGTCCCTTTTACAACCTCTTTGCATCCATTGGTGCAGTGTTACATGGGCTTAAGTGTAGTGTAAATTTTCTTCGAGCATCCATCTATACCTCTAAATGTGGCATGAAGACACCTTTGTTTCTTAAAGAACATGTCTTGATGACAGACTTCATTTTATCTCAGCCTTCCATGGAGGCAAGTTTAGCAGTTCTAGTGTAAAAGTCATGCTTTCCCTCTTTTCCCCCAAAATATCTTGCCCAACAAGCAACTTTTGAAACATTTTTCAAACTTATTTATTTAAAATATTTATATAGCAATCTATCTTATTAACCAACTCTGGACCAATCTCATTCAGGAGGCTGGGATCAGCCCAGATACAGGTATCCATCTATCCATCCCATCCATATTTATTGTCTGTTTGTATGTCTATCTTTTTAATCTGTCTGTCTGTCTATCTGTCTGTCTGTCTGACCATCCGTGCGTCCGTCCATCCGTCTATCCCTCCCTCCCTCCTTCCCTCCCTTCCTTCATCTATATTTATTGTCTCTATCTATCATCCATCTACCTACCTATCTATCCATCCATCCATCCATCCATCCATCCATCCATCCATCCATCCATATCTTCTATCTCTGTCTGTCTGTCCCTCCAACCATCCATATCTATTTTCTGTCCCTCCCTCCCTCCCTTCCTCTCTCCCTTCATATCTATTGTCTGCCTGTGTTTCTCTGTCTGTCTGTCTGTCTGTCTGTCTGTTTGTCTGTCTGTCTGTTTGTCTGTCTGTCTAACTGTCTGTCCTTCCATCCATCCATCCAATCTAATTTATATGCTGCCCATCTCACTATCCAAAGTAATTCTGGGCAGTTTACAGTGTCATAACAACATAAATATCAAAACATTTTGTAGGCATAGGCATGTTTCTAGTCACTCAACCCTGCCCTCCATGGCAATTTTTGCTCCAGCTGAGCAGAAGGATAAATAGAAGAAGATGAAGCAGTCAGGAGGAACTAGCATTAGATTCAAAATAAATAAATAGTTATTCCCCACATCTCCTTGGAAACAGACAGTACTCCTTGATGCTTGGTAGGTTGAAAGGATTTCATACATCTTTCATTTCAAATGAAAACAAATGAAATCAAGACACTGGTAAACGAGAATGGGGGAGGTGTACATGTGTTGGGAGACCTGACAAAGAGCAGAGAAATCCTGAAAGGTGTTTTCTTCTCCTCGTTTTGAAGACTACCATTCAGAATTAGGATACATTAAGATACCTCCATTGCAAATTGATGCAAATTTCACATTTGCCTATTAGCTTGGACTGTGAAGCCAGGGAGAAGGAGAAGGGGTTTTCAATTCAGTGTGTGGAGTGTGAGGGATGTGTGTTTGTGTTTATTTTCATAGTCATAAACTGTACACTGAAGATAGTATTTAATTTTGTTGTACGAGGTGCAATGACATTAAAGTAAAGTAAAGAAACATTACTTCCAGCAAAGATTTTTGGGATCAAAATATTGGTGGGTAAAGAATCAGCTTTATCCTTTGTCTCCTGGCATCTTTTAAGCCCTTTTAAATCTGCAGGGTAAAAGAGGGCAGCCAACTCTTTATCCCCTACAAAAAGTCTGCATGAACGAAAAGTCAGTGTTCAGATTAGCATATTTTGCACAGGTGTCTTAAAAGAGAGTCCAAGCTGATATCACCTAATAATTGGGTAATATTTAAATATAATTTCAACACTTCTGGAATCTTGCTGAACTGTGTTCAGAAGAAGCCTATCTGCTGATGTTTGGACTCCTTCCAAACACACCTGTGCAAAACCTGTGCAAGATCAAGATTGGGCAGATTGATAGATGTCAGGTGCAAGCAACCAGAACAGCTCTGAGAAGGAGTCAAACCGGCTTGTTTATTGCTGATCACAAGTTTACAAGAATCTCTTTCTTCTCTTGGGGAATAGCAGCTGTAGATTAAAGGTTTGACCTCAAATGTTTCTTCCCCTGAACAGACTCTAAGAGTGGAATGTTTTTTTAAAAGCCTCCCTGGCAGGGCCTCCTCTTCTGGTGGTTCTACCACACTAACCCACTATTCTTGGCCAATTGTTAAAACTCACTTTCTTTCTGGCTCTGGTCCTGAATCATCTTGATTATCATGCCCCTGGTGGAGACTGACTCTGAGGGAGAGGAGGAACAGTCAACAGGGAGTGGAAGTGTGGCTCCTGAGGTGGTGGAGGAGGCTGGGGAAGGGCAGAGGCCAGCTGAGCAGTCAGAGGAGGACCCATGCCCATTCCCTATCCATCCTAAGGCACACAGGGAGGAGAGGATAAGGGAGAGATGTGTTCTCCTCTGGAGGAGAGGCTGCAGGAGTGAAAACTGAATAAGAGTTTGGACCTGTGTATTGGAAAATGCTGGAAACAAATTGTGTAAATATCTCTAGTTTATAGTTCTTCTCTGAGTTTGGTGTCCTTCCCAATGTGTATTATCTGTATCTTGCCTGGTTTGTGTTGCTTTTTTTCTTCTTCATATAACCATGTGGGAGTTTTTTGGTCTTCTGTCAAAGATAGAAAAGATATTCGGAGCTTGGAAGCAAACTGAAGGAATAAAAGGGATTTCACCTGTTTTCTGTGACTGCATTTGTTTTGTATCCTACCCTGGGATACATTGATAAAATGATGGTTTTATCACTGGCAATTAACATTTGGTAGGAGGGCAAAGAAAGCCAACAGAATTTGCCAATCCTCCTTAATTTGTAATATCTTAGAGTTACAATATATGGCCACTACCATTGCCTGCCCTCGAGTCTGTCATCTGCACCTCTTAATGGTCTAGTTTGGCTCTGCAACCAAACAAGACAGACCACAGACTTTAATGGATAATTAGGACTGCAGAAAAAACAATTGCTATCAATCTGCCTTCCATTGAGGACCTGTATACTGCACGAGTCAAAAAGAGGGCTGTGAAAATATCTACAGACCCCTCATATCCTGGACATAAATTGTTTCAACTTCTACTCAACTAGACATAAAGACAGTTTTTCCCCCATGCCATCACTCTGCTAAACAACTAATTCCAATACCACTGTCAACTTATTTACTAAGATTGTATTACTATTATTCCTCTAGTCCTTCCTGGTACCTATCTCTTCCCACTTATGACTATAACCATGTTACTTGTATCTTTACAATTTATATTGTTTTACTTGTTTTTCTAGTATGTTTTGATTGCTTATAGTAACCTATGACTATTACTAAGTGTTGTATCTTATGATTCTTGATGAATGTATTTTATTTTTTCATATGTACACTAAGAGCATATGCACAAAAGACAAAGTCCTTGTGTATCCAATTACACTTGGCCAATGAATTATTCTATTCTATTCTATTCTATTCTATTCTATTCTATTCTATTCTATTCTATTCTATTCTATTCTATTCCATTCCATTCCATTCCATTCCATTCCATTCCATTCCATTCCACTCTTACTAAGGCAAAAGAAAGTTCAATACTGAGGGCAGAGCATACTTTCCTACTATCTTAATAATCAGATGAAAAATCTAACAAAACCATAGAAGACCTTTTGATTTACTGCACAGATTGCTAGAAGACCTTTAGATTTACTGCACAGATATCTTCTTACATTCTGTGTATCAAGCAATCTATTGTATAGGTAGTCTTCGACTTAAAACAGTTTGTTTAGTGACCATTCAAAGTTATGACAGCATTGAAAAAAAGTGACTTAGATGACATCATCAGTGCTAGCATCTAATTAAGGTAGTGAAACATTTGCAAGGAAACAAGCAAGCTCAGAGAGCATCAAGGGCCTTTCATGTCAACCTTAAGCTACAAATATACTGCTTTATTCATTTGCATTCAGCCACTTGACAACTGGCTAATGTTTATGAAGGTTGCAGTGTCCCAGGTCATGTGATCACCTTTTGTGACCTTTTGAAAAGCAAAGTCAATAGGGAAGCCAGATTCACTTAACAACCATGTTACTAATTTAACAATGGCAGAGCAAATATGGGAAGAACAGTTGTAAGATGGGGCAAAACTCAGTTAACAAACTTCTCACTTAACAACATTAATTTTGGGCTCAATTGTGGTGGTAAGTCACAGACTACCTTTATAAAATTCCATGTCTGTTTGTAACCTTCAATTGGGTAAAATTGGAAGGTATAGGGCAACAATTATTGAACCAAGGTGACTTAAATGAGCTAGCCCTCTTTTTTACCTCCTCTAGGTCCTGTACCCAATCACCAGCTGGCAAGGCCTGACAGACGAATGGCAATTGGTTGCTATCTTCTATAAAAAGTCCCTACATCTAAAAAACATCCAAGTCACCCAAGAGCTTGCTATTCCTGAGACCATCGTCTGTGAACTGTCCTTATATATCACATTTCGATTCTTACTATGTTACAGAGCCCCTGATTATGACATGCAAACAAGCTAAATACACTACTAACATGGGCAGTATCCTGCCCACAAGCTTTTATCTTTCTTGGTGACTTCAATCTACCTCATATTAACTGGACCCTTAACGAATGTACAACTGAATCCACACATGCAACCTTCTACAATGCAGTAACAAATCTGGGACTAGAACAACTGGTAACCAACATACTTCTTAAAAAAGTTACCCACTGCTATAGCTGAACCTCGAAGCATAATCTTTGAAAATTTTTTGCCAAAACTATGGCAACTAGCTCCTTGCCAAAACTATGGTCACAAGCCACAGTCATCTCCATCTTCAAAATGGGAGACCCCAGCCTAGTTGAAAATTACAGACCAATCTCTTCATGCTGCATCACCTGTAAAGTCATGGAATTAATTATGAACCAATCCATCATCCTCCACTTAGAAAAAACAACCTACTCTCTGATAAACAATTTGGTTTCAGAAAAAAACTATCCTGTAATCTGCAACTCTTACACTGCAAAAACATATGGACTACACAACTCGATCAGGGCAAAGCAATAGACATAATCTACATCGACTTCTGTAAAACCTTTGATTCAGTGGTACGCGACATACTCCTAAAACTAAAATCTTACGGTATCTCTAGACAGCTGCATAACTGGATGGAAGCATTCCTGTCAAACAGACAACAAATGGTCAAAATTGGGAGTGTCCTATCAAATTCTGTACCTGTCAACAATGATGTCCCCCAGGGCAGTGTTCTAGGACCATCTCTTTTCATACACTACATAAATGACCTCTGTGATCATATCAAGAGCAACTGCGTTCTCTTCGCTGATGATGTAAAGCTATTCAACACCACAGACAATACTGCTACCCTTCAAAAAGACCTTTTACTATGTGTCAGAATAGTCAAACAAATGGCAACTTCAAATCTCAACAAATAAATGCTCTATCCTACATAATGACAAAAAAATAATAATTAGAAAATAAAATACAGGCTGAATAGTCAAGACCTTGTTGATGATCCAAACTCTGTCAAGGATCTTGGAGTACTCATCTCTAATGATCTAAGTGCAAGAGCCCACTGTAACGACATAGCCAAAAAGGCTTTAAGAGTTGTTAACCTAATCTTACGTAGCTTTTTCTCTAGTAATATTACACTAATAACTAGAGCATACAAAACATTTGCTTGACCAGTACTTGAATACAGCTCATCAGTCTGGAATCCGCATTATGTATCTGATATTAACACAGTTGAGAAAGTCCAGAAATATTTCACAAGAAGAGTTCTCCACTCCTCTGCTCGTTGCAGAATACCTTATGCCACCAGACTTGAAATTCTAGACCGAGTAAATCTAGAACTACGCCTCTAAGTATAGTATATAAAATCATACAGTGCAACATCCTACCTGTCAATGAATACTTCAGCTTCAACCATAACAACACAAGAGCAAACAATAGATACAAACTCAAGGTTAACCGCACCAAACTTGATTGCAGGAAATATGACTTCAGCAACAGAGTGATCAATGTCTGGAATATTCTACCTGACTCTGTGGTTTCTTTCCCAAACTCCAAAAACTTTAACATTAGACTGTCTACTATTGACCTCACTCCTTTCCTAAGAGGTCTGTGGGGGCGTGCATAAGTGCACCAACATGCCTACTGTCCCTATCCTTTTGTTTATTTATTTTTTCTTATATATATACATGTATTCATAACTATGTTTTTACTTATATCTATTATCTTGTAAGCAATTGACAAAAATAAATAAATAAATAAATAAATAAATAAATAAATAAATAAATAAA
>BLBF01019877.1:0-12864 GCA_015471245.1 Laticauda colubrina
CTATCTATCTATCTATCTATCTATCTATCTATCTATCTATCTATCTAACTATCTATCTATCTATTTATCTATCTGTCTATGAAAATATTTTAAGAATTTGCCCTTCAGTATAAGAAAAGGAAGGAGAATTGTTTTTGAAGCCAATGTCTATAATGTATACTTTGTCATGACTGAAGCCAACAGGGAACATAGTATTATGCATACTATTATTACTATTATTAGACTGACAAATTTTCAGTTCCCTTTTCATGAATGATCCTAAAAATATTTATTTAGAAATGAATTTGTTTATTTTTTTCATCATCAGCTCATAGGAATATGAGTCTATAATTCTGAAAAGCATAGAAATACACAAAAAATTATTTGCCCGCAAAGGCACAGACACACATTCTTTTATCTTCCAGATCAATTTTGCTTGATTATGATGTTTATTAAATTTTATTTAACTGTCAATAACCACTGCAGCATTTGTAATGGGAGTCTCTCCTAGCGAGGTATATGATTACAAAAATAAAATGGTAATCTGTTTAATGTAATCTCTTTTACATTATGCTTAATCACTACGGTTTGTGTGCATCGGGGTAAGGGAGATGAAATAAGGGCTGCAATTTCTCTGACCTTGACAAAAGCTTAAACTGAAGCTTCTGTTTTTGACCAATTTTCTAATGTTTTGCTAAGCCAAGAGCTCTTTGGGTTTGTAGGCGCTTTAAGACTCAAATCCTAGAAATGCTTAATTTGACTCAGTTGACTTGAGCTCAGGATGGAGAGGCCTGAGTTGTGAGTCCAAAGTTGAGCAACAAAATGCTTTCCTAGCTATTGAGAGAAAAATGACACAACTGTGGACAGGGTCTTCCCTTGATATGAAGATCTAGAACTTTCTCAGAGTCAGCTGCTTCCTAGGAATCATGCACATGCAGAGAGGCAAAATGAACACATGTGTATTTAGGCAGCAACTGTTTCTTTTCCCTCCTCCCCTTGGAGCCCAGCAGGGTACCCAAACTGTGAGCAACAGGGAAGGGGCACTGTCAGCAGGGAAGGGGCACTAATTAGCTACAACTTGCCAGTATGTAGAAAAAAAGCATCAAAAAGGTAAGGTAATGGCTTCTTGTCTGGACTAAACCACTAAGCCATCTTGAGGACTAAGGGAATGTGTGTGGAGTAACAGTGTGAGAGAAGTTTTGATCCTGGTGCAGGGTTATATTCCTTTGTTTCTTTTGATCTATGTGTGTTCCTTCAAGTCAGTCTTGACTTCAGGCAACCACTTGGAATGTCCCTGAAGGTTTCTTGGCAAATTTTTTTTGAGGAAGTGGTTTGCCCTTGTCTTCTTTCCAGGCCTGAGGTGGCGGGGGGGGGGGGGGGGGGGCAGGAGGCTGGCCCAAGGTCAATCAGCTGGCTTTGTGCCTAAGGCTGAACAGTTTTCCTTTGGTATTTATAAGAGGTATCTTATTAAACAAAACTACACACTCACAGAGTACATAAATACACACATACATGCAACACATTTGTGTGTAATGCTATAAATGACAAGTAATACTACTTAACAAGATAACAAATATCTCTTTTAGTTTGTGTTCTTAATTATCCAACATTCTTAGCAATCAAGGCAATATTATCTAGTCCTTCAACCCTAGAAGTTGTTGTGGAGAAAAGTTAGAGATACAGTGCGGAATGCCTAAAAATAAGTTGAACATGAACCTAGCAAGTAAACATATCAAAGAATTCTTGGCCGGATTGCAATTTTTTTACCCCCTTCTTATAATTTTGGTGTGTGTGTGTGTGTGTGGGGGGGGGGGGGGAAGGGGGGGGGAGGGAGGGAGGGAGGGAGGGAGGGAGAGAGAGAAGGGTAATTTAAGCCAGTGATCCCCAATGTTTTGGACACCAGGGGCCTGTTCTGTGGAAAGAGTTTTTTTCTGCAGTCTGGAGTAGACAAGGTTTCGTGTCCTGCCTACATCTGGCAGAAGGGACTTCGCTTGTTTGTGTGGCCTGGTTTCTGCCATGATGTGGACTGGTCCTGGTCCATAGATCAGGAGTAGGGGACCTTTGATTTAGTCCACTGTCCTCCAACTTCGTGCAGGAATCCAGATTAAAGGAGCCACAGAGATTGTTTGAACACATATATGTGAAACCAACTCTTTGATTAATTGGCTCCACTGCTTGCTTTTTTTTTTTTTTTATGTTAGGGAGCTTTTCCAGATTCAATTGAAACCTATTATTCCATGTCCTAAACTTTATGAATTGCATCTAGGGTGTAGAAAGAGCTTGCTAATAGTCTGTAGATATTCTTTGTATTACCTTTCAGACAACTTGGAAAACAAAGAAAGTGCCAGGTAGAGAACAGAAGTATTCAAAAATGGCTGAAAAGACTAACAGAAATAGAGAACAAATATCAGGCTTCTTCAGTATAACAGACTATTATACATGTGAAGAGTCCTTTCTTCCTAAAATCAAAGATGCACCTATCCTTCAATCACTCTTTGTAGGGCTTTTTTGTTTTGGTTTCTAGTCATCCTCATTGCTCTTCTCTAAATCTGTCCCAGTTTCTCTGGATTCTTCTAAATGTGTCAAGGTAGGATACTGTATAATCAAAGAAGAATAAACATTTCCTTCCCCTGATTTGGAAATTACATCTCTGCTGAAGGAGTGTAAAATTACATTTGCCCCTTTTCAAAAGTACATCACTCATACTCACTTTGTAATCAATTACTATTCCTGGATCATTTTTCCACAAAATACCAATATCTCAAGGATTAATACTGTTCCACCCCATGCTTTTGTGTTTGGTTTTTGTTTGCTAAATCAATATTAAATTTGTTGCTGTGAAATTTCATTCTGCTACTTTCAGCCATTTCTCTAGCCTAGGTAGTTCTGAACTGGATTTGTAGTATTGTGACCATATTTTCAGGCAAGTCATGAACAAACATATTGAAGAATACAATCTCAGGACAAATCTTCTGGATGAGAGCTATCTCGTTTGACAACAAATTGTCTCAATGCAATGTCCAAGCCAGCTACATACCTATTTAATTCATCATGATAACCAGCCCATATTTACATCAAAACATCATCAGGTACTGTGTTAAATGTTTTGTTGAAAACAAGATCTATTGTGTGTCAACATTCCCTTATTCTGTAAAGAAATATACTCTTTCAAAAAGTCATATAAGGTTGATTTGGCAGCATTCTTTCTTGTGAAATTCATTCTGACTTCTGATTATTGCCGCATTACTGTAAAACACCCTCAAGCTGTTTACTTGGAACAATCTTTTTTTGTGAACTGCTCTAGAATGTTCTTAGATATTGATCTGATTGATTTATAATTCCTGGTCTCTTTTTTTCCTCTTTTGAAGATGTTTGCTCTCTTCCACCTGGCACTCCCTATGTTCTCCAGGATTTCTTAAAGATTGTATATAATGCATACTATATTTCTAGCAAAAAATGTAATTTATCTTGCCCAGAAGATTTATAAGTTTTCAGAGTAGTGATATTCCTAACCATTTCCATGTTTCTATCAATCTCACACTTAAGTTCTGTTCTTCCATCCAACTGATCACAAGTTACTAGTGGAATACATGCTTAGTTCAGTAAGATGAATCAAAATAGGAAGCAAATAGTTTTGACTTGTCTTTGTTTCCTGTAACATTTTACAGTAGAAATTGAGTAGCTACTGCATTGATTTGTCTCCTTCTGTGTTTTCATGTGAATACATCTTTAGAAGCCCTATTGTAATTTGTAGCTTGCTTTATCAACCACAGTTAGGATTCCTGACACCACATTTACTCTTCTAAGTTACTTTTATATACTCGTCCTTGATTTCTTGGCTCTTTTGCTACCTTCCTTTTTTATATATTTATTTCTTTTTATTTCATATTTTCCAATAATATAAATCTCTTTTTACATTCTTTACAATATTGTGACATTGATGTTACACATACATTTATATGCATATATACTTTTAATCCTTATTTCTATTATCTAATGATCTATACCATGTAATATTCTGGGCTGTTTTGCTATCTTCCAAGGATGTCTTTTTTATTGAGGTATCAGAACTTTTTGGACTTTGGGAGAAAGTGAATGATAGAGGGACCTGGTGTGTTATGATCCATAGGGCCAAAAAGAGTTGGATATGACTTAGCAACTGAACAATAACAACAGGAACAACATCAGATTGTTGCAAAGTTTTTTTTGGCAGATACATTGATTTCTTCTACTAAACCCATAGTCACCAACCAGTAGGCCGGAGACCACTGGTAGTCTGTGAGAAAATTTTGGTGGTCTGCAGAGAAATATCCCCCCAAAAACACCCCCAAAAGCAATTAATCCAGGCTGCATGGGAACACAAGGCTACGCCACCCACATGGCCCGTGGGAACCCAAGGCTTGTGTCACTTGCATTGTGAACAACACGAGGTAGTGAGGGGAGCGGGAAAGGGGGGGGGGTTGCCCCACATGCCTGGCCTGGGCCACCAGGCTGCTTCTTTCTGTTTCTTTCTTCTTCTGCTTTTGGCGGCATGCAAGGAAAGCAGCAAAAGTCTTTCTTTCTCTCCCCCAAACTCTGCCAGAAATGAGTCTTTGGGACCCTGCAAGGCCTCCTGCTCCAAGAGGCTGTGCTGGTGCAACAAGTATCATAAAGACTCATTTCTGGTAGAGTTTGGGGGAGAGAAAGAAGGACTTCTGCTATTTCTGCTGTTTTCCTTGCATGAAGCCAAAAGTCTCTCTCTCCCCCTCTCCCTCTCTCTCTCTCTCCCCCTGAGAATGGAGCTGAAGACGGTATCCTACGATCCCAAATAATGAATCATCGATTGGTAGGAAAATGGGGTGTGAAATTTTCCTGCAGACTTTTTTGTGGACTTTCCCAGGGTCTCTGGTCCGTGGGATTTAAAATTATGAGTTTGGTGGTCCCTGAGGTCCAAAAGGTTGGCAACCCCTGTACTAAACTGAATGTCAATCTTGAAGAGATCCTGAAGAAATCCTGACCAGAGCCATAATGGAGCTTCAGTGTTGCCACACTGGAGCTGAGGGTAAGGGAGTGGGGATTAGAGAGGGTTTTGTAGCCAAAATAAAATACTTTCTCATGAAAACCAATGACATTCTCATGCCTGGACTGTGGAAGGAGTGGAGTCACCAGACAACCAGACAGCATCTTGGTTGGACCATGTGACTGATTGTTTGGGGTTGTAGGAAAACTTTCTTTTTTAATTAGGTGAAAACAGCAGGAAGCTTCAGAGTTGGTTTTCACCAGATCTGTGCCAATATGATATTTCCAATAAAACTGTTCTTTGAGGAATTCACCTGCTTCAGAGTTCTGCTTGCTATTGATAATTAAAAAAATAATACCTCTGGCTACTGGTGTGGTCCTGCTCATCTCCCTTTGCATTGTGAAATCCAACCACCATGTTTTAACCTTCTTTTCTTGCAGCTGGAACAGCTTATTGCTGAAACACTAACCTCCAACCAGGGGTGGGATTCTACCAGTTCGCACCTATTCGCTAGAACTGGTTGTTAACATTCCAAGCAGTTCAGAGAACCAGTTGTTAAAAGAAATTACTGACCTTATCCTGTAAGGAAGGCAGGAAGGAAACATTCCGGTGTTGCTTACAGAAACTACCTCCCTGTTAACTCTTATTACATTCTTGGCAGGATTAGACTTCCTGTCTCAGGAACATCTCTGGAGTTTTTTCCCCTCCTTTGCTAGTACTTTGCTTGTGTGGAGTGACCATTTAAAGTTACAATGGCACTGAAAAAAGTGACTTATGACCATTTTTCACACTTATGACTGTTGCAGCATCTCCACAGTCATGAGAGGCCAGGTGAGGAGATACGTGCCTCAATGTGAGTGATATTGAGCTGGCCACACCCAGCCAATTACATGACTACCAAGCCATGTCCACCCAGTCACATGACCACCAAGCCACATCCACCACATAATCCATGCCCACAGAACAGGTTGTTAAAATTTTTGAATCCCACCCCTGCCTCCAACCACTAATATTTACTTTCAATGGCCTCAAGATATTGAAAACATTTGGGAAAAATTGGTGGGTGGTTACAAGAATGGGCTTCATTGTATAGTACAACTAGCCTATGGGGGTGGGGGAACTCTCTGGCACCTGATGAGCTGGGAAATTCCCAACATTGAGAAGATGAGTGATGCCTGGAGAATTCAGAAGGAGAGTCAAATGACACAGAGAGCCAGGAGATGGGAAAAAAGGCTAGAGACCAAATGCCTACATTTGAAAAGTAGAATCTTTGAAAAAAAAAACCATGAAAATACTCAAAACAATATACCCACCAGTATAAATTCGCACACAAGAACACTTCTTTTTTTTAATAATTAATCAGGGCAATTATTTGTGGCCCAAGTTCATTTTTTCAAGAAATTAAATTTGCTTGTGACCCAAAACGTTTGCTTGACTGATGGAGGTAGAAGACACAAGAGGTGAAGAGAAGAAAACTGAGTAAAAGGAGAACAGAGAAGGCATGCTGCAGATTGAATGAGTCAAGGAATTCCAGGGTCCAGAAGAAGAACCTTCTGTGCCATGGCTTTGGCCCTTTGGAACATCTGATGCCCAGGGGAAGATCTGATCCTACCCTCCTGAATTTCCACAAGAGCCAGAAGACTTGACTCTGCCAGTTGTCTTGGTGCACCAACAGAGAAGTACCATGTTGGAGGTGGTTAACTGACCAATAACAGAAAGAGTGTAAAAGTGTTACTGCTACTTTAGAGAATGATTTATATGTTATGCATGATGACCAATTGCAGATGGTGAACTTGGTTTATAACAATGTTAAGCCAAATGACAAATGTATACATTGACTGCATAGACGTCTGGGGCACATTAATTTCAAAATGCTGAAACAAACTGTAAAACTGTCAGAGGGAGTAAAATTAAAACCCTGTAGCAAGTACTTAAACTGTAAGGCTTAATTGTTTTAACAATTAAACAATTAATTTCTCAAGAGAAAAGCAAGGTTTCTCCAGCAAACAGACTGAATGGGTTTAAGACAAAAGAACATTTAGAGGTTGTTTCTGCTGACATAACTGGTCCTAAAAAGCCCAGTTTGGGAGGTGCATGTTATGTTTTGAGTATAACGGATCATTACTCATGGTACAGTTTCTGCTATCTAATGAAAAACAAAACAGAAACATTCCAACATTTCTTTAAGAGGCTAAGATTTTCAGAAAAGAACATGAGACATAAGGTAATTATTTTAGTTACAGATAGCGGGACTGAATTTATTAACACTAGATTCCAAACAATGTTGAAATATAGGAGATACATCCCAGATACAAACGTTTTGTCCATTTTGAATACTTTATATTCGAGATGCATACGCTTACATCCTTTCTATTTCCGTGCTACTAACGCTGTGTAGACGTTCCAAGTACCTTTTGTTTCCTCCCTCTTTCCGTTTCCAGCTGCAACGGATGTGAGTTGAGGGGATGGCCAGAGGATGCAGAGAGGATACAGTGGACGTTTAATGGATGATAACGGACATAGAATGCTTGTTGCCCGCATATGTCGTGGATGTACATCGTACGCGGTGGAAAGTTCATCCGTTCACAAAGTTTTGTGCAGCACAAAACTTCTTGCATTGATGAAATTGCAGTGGACGGATGCTTCATGAGGATGCCACCAGCCATGTTTGACGAAGTTGTGGAGTGGCTGAGACCCAGGTTGACCAAGGCAAACACCAACCTCCGGTCCAGCCTGGAACCTGGGCTCAAGGTGGCACTGACTCTGTGCCACCTGGCCTCCGGGACCACATACAGGAGCATACAGTATGCCTGGAGGGTGCCACACAACACCATCAGCGTTGTGGTCAGAGAAGTGGTGCAGGCCATCATCGAAGAATACCTGGAGGAGCTCCTCCAGTGGCCCTCCACTGAAGAAGGCTGGAAGAAAGTTGCAGAGCAGTGGTATCAGAAGTGGAACTTCCCCCACATTGTTGGAGCCATAGATGGCAAGCACGTGGCCTGCAAAGCTCCAGCCAACTCAGGGTCCACTTATTTCATGTATATTGATGCTTCAGGCAACGGGTCAGCTTCAGATGCCCAGGTATACAACGCCGGTCACCTCAAGGAGGGGCTGGAACGCAACCTCATCATGGGCTTCCCAGATCCAGACCCCCTGCCCAACGACACACAAGATGTGCCCTACTTCATCGTGGGGGATGATGCCTTCTCCCTCAGAACCTACCTCATGAAGCCCTACACTTCCAGATGCCTCACCCGTGAAGAGAGGATCTTCAACTACAGGCTGTCCAGGGCAAGGCGGGTGGTGGAGAATGCCTTTGGCATCCTGGCCAACAGGTTCCAGGTACTTCTCACCACCATGCAGCATCGCCCACAGACTGTGAGGAGCATCGTGGAAGCTTGCTGCATCCTGCACAATCTCATGCGCACCCACTACCCAGTCTTGCAGAACAGGCTCGTGGACCTCCAGCAAGGCAATGAGGACATGGAGCCTGGGGAATGGAGGCAAGGGCGAAACCTGATAGACACTCTGGATGTGCAAGGCCCCAACAGAGCTTCACGTGAAGGGAAGAAGCAGCGCAACCTCCTGAAACACTGGTGCAACTCCCCAGCTGGAGCAGTAGAGTGGCAAGACTGGATGGTAGATGCTTATTGGATGCTTCCTTCAGCCTGTCTCATCACATGGATGAGATTGGGCCATGTATGTTTAGTTGGCCTACAATGAACAGGGGGTTTAATAAAGAGTTGTGTTTATGTTGACATGTGCTGATAATTATTACATTATTATTGATAACAAAGGGCCATAGGTGTGGCACCTGGGAGGGTGGACCACACAGTCCCACTATGCTTGCACTGGAGGTTTATCTATCCCACTGCTATCCTAACCCATCCCATAGCTATTACCCATCCCACATGTATCCCTTCCCATCCCACTGCTCTCCTAACCCATCCCACAGGTATCCCTGCCCATCCCACTGCTATCCTTACCCATCCCACAAGCATGCAAAGGCTTAAACCATTTCTAAAAGTTTCCACCAATACTTTATTTACTAAATGAACTGAATCAAGTGTGTGAAGCAAATATAAAATTTATTAATAACAAACTGTAAAAGCAAAATGACCCAAGCAAAGTGTCCCAAGCAAAGATAAATTCAACAGGTAGCAACCCAATCTCTGGCACTCTTCTCAGTCACTCTGAGGTGTGCCCATAGTCTCTGGCATGAAGGGTCCAGAGGCTGTGGAGGTGGCTGCTGCTGGAGTGCTGGTCTGAGGCGCCATTGGGGTGCCTGGCCCCGAGAGGACAACAGGAGATGGTGTGTGGAGGAAGCTCTCAGATAGCTGGCTCAGTCCTGTGATGTTGAGAGCCCCTTCCTCCATGACATGGGGTGTCAGTCCCAAGACCAATGACAGATGTTCTGAGGCCAGGCTTGGCTGTGGGGTGGAGGAAGGAGGAGTGTAATGGGGCTGTCTGGTCTGCAGCTGAGCGAGGTGAGGTGTGGGTGGCATCTGTGGCATGGGTGGCATCTGTGGCATGGGTGGCATCTGTGGCGTGGGTGGCATTGGTGGCGTTCGATGAACCTGTGCCTGGACTGGGAAGGGCTGCCTGTGCTGCTGGAACTCCTGGTAGCCATAGCCTTGGTAGATGAGGGCCTGTGGAAAACCTTGGAAGGGTTGTGACATCACCTGGGGTGGAGGAGCAGACCTGGACTTGGTCAGAGCAGGTTCAGCTGGGTCTGGAGGGTTGTGCAGAAGACCTGTGATCCTCTCCTTGATCACCTGATACTATGATTCGGACATGTCCATGAGGGTCTGGTTGACGTAGGTGAGGAAGGGCTTGCGGTTTGAGGATGGTATGTTGCTGAGAGAGGAGATCTATGCTGCTTTTGATGGTGTCCCTTATCTCCAGCAGGACAGTGTGGCCCTGGCCCTCCGGTCTGGCTCTCTGCCTGCTTTCTGTGGAGGTGGAGCTGGGGGTGGGTTAGTCTCTGGTGGAAGTGCCCTCTCCTTTCTCCCACTGCGTCAAGGGGTCCTCCACGTGCTCCGCCACGGGGAGTGCAGCTGTTGGGGGCTCTCCGTCGTGGGACACTCCACAGATACCTGCCTGTACACAGGAGCTGACTATTGGCCAGAAGAGGACTGGATCTCTGTGGCTGCCTGAGAGAGAGGGTAGACAGAGGGGCTCCTCCTCGGTGGCGGATCTCACCCTCCAAGAAGCTGCACTGGGCCCTCACGTAGGTCTCCCGGTCACTGAGCTTCACCGTGGCCTGGCCAGATTTCTTGAGGTGCAGCTTCCCGTACCAGGTGTGCATGTGCTTCCACCACCCAAGGAGCACCTCCGAAGTGTAACCCAGGCTCTCCGCCTTTTCTCTCCAAGCCACCTGCTTCTTTTGATGTCTCGACAGAGCCTGTGTCCCTTCTGCCATAGGTACTCGTTCTCCCTCAGCCATTTGAGCATCTCATCCTCATGTTTCTCTCAGATTGAGAATTGCCTCCTCTCCCTATCTCGCGTATGCCTCTTCCTCCCTCTGGCAGGGCCTTCTGGGCCCTCATTAGAGGGGCTTCAATGTTCTAGGGGCTGCTCCACCACACCAGCAGCAGCAGCAGCAGCAACAACAGCAGCAGCAAAAGCAGCACCAGCATCACCTGCAGCACCAGCAGCACCTGCAGCACCAGCAGCAACAGCAGCACCAGCAGCAACAGCAGGACCAGGATCAGCAGCAGCAGAGTAAGCACCAGCAGCACCAGCAGGACCAGCAAGACCAGGAGCACCAGCTGGACCAGGAGCAGCGCCAGCAGAGTAAGCACCAGCAGAAGCACCAGCACCAGGAGCAGCACCAGCAGAGTAAGCACCAGCAGAAGCACCAGCACCAGGAGCAGCACCAGCAGAAGCCCCAGCACCAGCAGAGTCAGCCCGAGCAGCAGAAGCCCCAGCAGAAGCAGAGTCAGTGCCAGGGGGTTGGAGGGTGGCCCTATCCTTCTTGCCAGGGCTGGCAGGAGTAGGCACAGGCTTCCTCTTCTTCCCCATGGTTGTTGGCTGCACATCTGCATCTGGGGGTAGGTCTTTCCTCTGAATGGTGACTTGCTTGCGAGTTGCATCCTTTTATATCCACGGGGCTGACGCAATGCATCCTCCCCACATGTGCAGTGAACGCTTTGAATCCGCTAGGCATCCGCTAGGCATCCGCTAGGCATCCGCGTCATCCGCTAGGCATCCACTCTGCATCTGCGCATCTGCTTCGCTGTGCTCCCCTGGAAGCCCTGCAGATGTGCCATCTGCTTCCATCCGCTAGGCTTCTGTGGAGCATCCACTTTACATCCTTGCTACATCCTCTCCCCGTCCGTTCCTTTCCATTGTGGTCCGCTCTGTTTATGCAAATTTGGGGCACTTTTGAGAGTGGATAACAATGGATGGAACATTTTCTCGTTCGCTGTGTCCTTTTTACATACTTTTTGCATCCGTCGGCCTATGTGACAGGCCCTTTAGTAATTGGTCTCAGCCAGACATAGCATATAGTGTCGACCAATTAGTCAGGTTTTTATACTGAGCCTACTGAAAGGCCCTGGCAAGCTGCTAAGTGTGTGTTGAGATATCTTAAACAAATAATGCATTATGCATGAAATTTGGAGCTTGAGGATGAACTAAGTTTAACTGCATATGCTGATGCAAGTTTCACTACAGATGTACCTACGCATAAATCAATGTCAGGTACTGTAGTGTTATTAGAAAATGTGTTCATTGGATGGCAGTCTATTCGATAAAAACATCTATGCTTATCAGCAATAGAGGCTGAATTCTCATGTTTGTCTCTATTATATACAGATTTAGCTTGTTATAAACAACTAATGATAGACATGGGAATTCTTGTAAGTGAACCTATTGTTGTATATGAAGACAACCAATCAGCAATTCAGATGGCTTCCAATCTCACCGTAAAGACAAGATTAAACCACACCGATCTACGATATCTGAATGTGAGACAATGTGTTCAAAATAAAATGATTAAACTGGAGTACTGCATGTCAGAGTATAACATTGCTGTTCATTTTATGAAAACCCAAGGCACTGTAAAACATAAGGCTTGCTTTGAGAATTATGGACTTAAACTGTAAGGTTTTATATATTGTCCTACCCAAAGGGGAGAATGTTAGGAATGGTAGTCACCTAACAGTTGGGTTGGCAATATATAAACCAGGATAGCCCTTTAATCTTTCTCTTAAATATCTTTAAGAGAATGCTGTAATTGTGATTGGCTGAGGTTCCTCCGCTGGCCATAAGATGGAGCCAGAAACCTGGTTTGTTCTTTTCTTGCATTTCCTTATTGCTTTTGCCTGATCATCATTCTACTTGGATTGCTGTGAGTCTTGCAAACTGTTGGCAAACTCCGTTTATTGAACTTTGTTTATGATACTGGACTTTGTTTTTGGATAATCCCTGGACTTATTGCATTGAATATCACCTGCTTTAACCATGTATGATTTTGACTGTTTATTGGACTTTGTTTACCCATTTACAGGAAGTAAAACCTACATTCAGTGTATCTGTATGCTGGTTGTGTGTTATTCCTCACCACTCTCACTATGTTTCCCTGAGTGCTCTCGTTCTCCTAACAGGGAACACCTCAACACCCACCTCATCCCCTGCATGATCTGTTCCCTCCCTCCCCATCTTTTTACTGTAATTTTAGCTATAATTGATATTTTAATTGCTACTAGAGATATGTAAGTTATATATTTCTATAGTTTTATTGCTTTTAACCTTGCAAGCTGCTGAGAGTTGCCTTGTGGCAAGATGGGCAGCAAAATATAAATGGATAAGTGATAGATAGATAGATAGATAGATAGATAGATAGATAGATAGATAGATAGATAGATAGATAGATAGATAGA
>BLBF01019879.1:0-10332 GCA_015471245.1 Laticauda colubrina
TTATTATTATTATTATTATTATTATTATTATTATTATTATTATTATTTACATTTTCTGCTTCCAGTGTAGCCTGCAATCCTGAAATTTGAGATGGCGTCCATCTAAATAAAAAGCAGAGCTTTCTGTTTTTTTTAATATTTAGTAAAGTGAGAAGTATTTTCCAGAAAGCATATTTTTTGTGCACAGTACATATTTTGCTTTGCACATTTTGAGTCAGGAGTATTTTGAAAAGACATTAGGAAGTTGTATGAATAATGGTAACTTTCTCTGATATTTGATGTGTGATCATTATATACAATTGATCTATTCATCTTTACCCTCTTCAAACCAGTGAGGTTTATCAAGATTCCTCCATTTAAAACAGGAGTCAAACTCACATCGTCATGACAGCAACACATGATGTATCAGGATTTTTTTCCACTTTGCTAAACTGGTTGGGGGCAGGGCCAGCACGTGACACATCTGGCTCACAGGCCATGAGTTTGACACTCCTGATTTAGAACAAGAAAAAAGGAACTTTGGAGCAGCAAATGAAGGTGACAAACATTTCATCCAAATATTTAGAAAGTAAAGGATTTAGGGGATAACAAACAGTTGTAAAGATATCACTGAAGAAACTTGGGCTGAACTTTTTGGCCTATTTTCCCAAGTCAAATATTCTGATAAACTTTCAATAAAATATTTTTCCCTCAGCCTATTGGAGATTTTGCATTCCAATTTCTTTACATTTCTGCAAGAAATTATTGCAAAGCTTGACATCTTTAACTAATGGCTTGTTCCTGGAGGGTGAGAGAACATTCTTGGGAAACTGCAGGAATCTACAAAAAGCTGCTCAGAGTTGATTGAAGTGTGTGGGTTATTGAAGCCTTTCCATGTTTTAGAGAACAATTTTTTTTTAAAAAAATGATCAGCTTGGACAGTTAAAAAAATCAGCTTGTACAGACAAATCAGAAAATAAAACAAAATATGAATATAAATTTAGCTCCCCAGCTTGCCTTGGTGCTGATGTTGCTGAACTTTATATTTGATAAGAGTCTCATGGTGTCTTTTATATTTACAGGATTTTAGGAGAAAGCTTCCTATACTGTCACCTCTTACAATACTAGACAACTCGGTCGTAACAGTAGAGACCTTCAAGTTTCTAAGTTCTATTATATCTCAAGACTTAATATAGATACCTAGCATCAAAAACATCATCAAAAAAGCACAACAAAGAATGTTCTTTCTGCATCAACTCAGAAAACTCAAACAGCTCAAAGAGCTGCTGATTCAGTTTGACAGAGAAAATATTGAGTCTGTCATCTGCAACTTTATAATGGTCTGGTTTGGCTCTGCAATCAAACAAGACAGAAACTGTTGTGGAGCGATGGGAATGACCGAGCCGGACACGGAACAACTGACAGAATCTTTATTTAACGAAATAAAGGGTTGCCGCGACTGCTAGGCTAACAAGCAGTCAGCTAGCGGCAACAGCTGATGCCATTTGACAGCGCTTTATATAGACGGCTGTCAAACGGCATCAACCAATCAGGGTAGTCCACGCTCCCGCCAGGAATGCAGACCAGAGGGAAAACTCCACATCGATGCAACACTCCTTTCCCCTGGCAAGGAGCATGTGTAGTCCTGCAAGTAGGCCGGTCGTCTTCTCAGGCGATCAGAACGCCGTAGAACAGGGGCCTCCGTCTGTCGATCGAAGTCCTCTGCTTCAGGGAGCCCTTCGGAGCCGGTTACCGAAGGGGCCTGGTCCTCTGGAGCTGCAGATGAGTCACCAGGCGCTGGAACAGGTAGGTCCCTCCATCCACAGTTCTCCCGGGTGTCATCGGTCAGCGGTGGCAGGTTTTCATCGGCTGGTGGTAGACTCGGATCAGTGGGTGGTAGACCGGGTCCATCAGCGGCCATTGTCCAATGCCTCCTCAGCTGGTTGATATGTCTGCGCCAGGTATGACCATCCTCCAGCAGCACCCTATATGACTTAGGCCCTGTCACAGCTATGACCTGTCCTGGCACCCATAAGGGGTGGCCTGCATAATTGCGGGCATAAACCAGGTCATTTAAGGCAAACTTCCTAGGCTGGCTGTCATACCCAAGAGGAGTTACTGGGGCATAGTGGGGGTGTAGCCTGTCCAGGGGAGTCCTCAAACATCTGCCCATAAGGAGTTCTGCTGGGGACCTATTGGTAGTGGCACAAGGGGTTGTATGCTGATATAGCAAAAATCTGGACAACTTAGAGTGCCAGTCACTTTGGCGAAATCTCCCTAGGGTTTTTTTTACTGACCTAACTGCCCTTCCATTGCTATCAGGGTGAAAAGGAGCTGTGAGGGCATGCCTGACCCCCAGGTTGGCTAAGTATAGTTCAAATTTGCAGGAGGTAAATTGGGGCCCATTATCTGACACTACTGTGTCAGGAATGCCATGTGTCACAAATAGCCTGGTTAGGGCCCAGGTAACTGCAAGGGTGGTTGTTGTGGGCAGCAAGGCCACATCAATCCATTTTGAGAAGGAGTCTACTACTACTAGAAATGTACGCCCCTGCATTGGGCCATCCAGGTCAATGTGCAGCCTGGACCAAGGGGCTCCAGCGTCCTCCCATTTCCCAGGGGATGCAGTTGGTGGGGCAGGTCTGGTTGCCTGACAAGGCTGACAAGTGCTTACCCAGCTGGAGATCCGGGCATCCATACCAGGCCACCAGACATAACTACAGGCCAGGGCCTTCATTCTAATGATGCCTGGGTGGCCTTCATGCAGGAACTTCAGAACTGAAGCTTGCAAGGAGGAAGGAATGACCCCCCTTGTTCCCCACAATAAACAACCCTGGAGGGATGATAGTTCCAGCTGGCGTGCCTTGAAGGGTAGGAACTCAGGGGAATAAGGGACATCTGGCCACCCCCTTCCCACCCAGTCAAGGACTTGGGCAATTACCTTGTCCCTTGAGGAGTGGTAAGCAATGTCAGAAGCTGTAATGGGTAGATTGAGTTTGTTGAATTCAAACACAGCATGAATTGGTGCAGGGTCTTCAACTGGAACCGGCAATGGGCAGTGGCTGAGAGCATCAGCGTGTGCAAGGTTTTTTCTGGGTCTATGGATCAGTTTGTATGAATAAGCAGCCAAAAACAGAGTCCATCTTGTCATCCTTGGGGATAGAATCTGAGGTGTTTGTTTATCAGCAGACAAAAGGCCTAGCAGAGGCTGTGATCTGTGATTAGTTCAAAATGGTGGCCATAGAGGAATTCATGAAATTTATTTACAGAGGCAACTGCAGCCAAAGCCTCTTTGTCTATCTGGCTGTAGTTGCGTTCAGTTGAAGAAAAGGTTCTGGAGAAAAAGGCAATGGGTGCCTCGGAGCCATTTGGCAGTCTGTGACTAAGAACAGCCCCTATGCCAAAAGGGGAAGTGTCTGCAGCAAGAACTAATGGAAGATGCTGGTTGAACTGAATTAAAACTGCTTTAGATCAAGGATTTGACAGAGTGGAAGGCATGGGCTACCCTAGGTCCCCAACACCAGGGGGACTTTTTGTCCAAAAGTTTATGTAAAGGCTCTGCGATTGAAGCTTTGTGAGGGAGGAATGCAGCATAGAAATCGAGAAGCCCTAAGAAGGCTTGGAGTTCAGTTTTGTTGGTAGGAGTGGGTGCCTCATGGATGGCCCTGACTTTAGATTCTATAGGGTGTATGCCAGAGGCATCAATTCTATAGCCCAAAAAATCAACTTGCTTAGTGGTGTGAGCAGAACTGAAGTCATGTTGGATGGCCCATTGAATTGAATTAAGGAAGTGTGTCTCAAACTCAGTAGCTCTGCTAAATAAGAAAATGTTCCAGTTTGTGCACAAGAGAAAAAACAAGATAAGACTAGAACAATGGGGAACTGTAATAAAGTGCTGCGATGTCAGAAACTGTGTAACTACTTTTGCTAGATAGGGAGCTAGTATGAACCTTCGAAATATATGTGTCAATTTGAAAACAGAAAGAATGTGAGCCAAGCCCTCGTACGAGGGGGCGGACAGTTAGGGTTTAAAAATGCTGCCTGAATTTTTCTTTGTGTTCCTTCAATGCCTGAGGGAACCCATCTCTGCAGACACGTGAATAAAACCTTGTTTTCCTTGGATCAACGAAACTTTTAGTGGTTTTATCTGCTTCCACCTCACAATTTGGTGCTCAACGTGGGCCCCGACGGAATTTTGACTGGAGAAAAGGGACTGGGTAAGTATGGTGCCACCGCCTCCAATTGTAGAGGGGCCCCTCCCTTGTCTCAGTTGGATCCCGGGGTAACTGTACTCAGCAGACAATTCTTGGAAACAAGAGAAAGAGAAGCCGGCCTGACACTCTGGGAGAGTCGTTGATCACCTGAAGTGGGGACACCCACACTCCTTTCGTCTCCGGGAGACCAGGGGTGTATCAGGTGAGTTTGTTGCCTTTCGGAATAGAAGAAAGGATATACTGTCCTTAAACTCTGGGAATCCAGCGACTGCTGGAGGACAGTGTAAATCCCTGAGTTGGGAATCTCTGGGAGATTGTTGGCGGGCAGCGTGGAGAATGGGAAAGGGACAAAGCAAGTGTGAGACGTTCCAAGAGGGAACGGGTATTGAGATAGAAAAGACCCCGAGAAGGCTGATTCCGACTGACTCCCCATTGGGTCAACTACTACAACAATGGTCGTTGCCCCATCTGAGGACTTACACTCAGAGTCTAGAGAAAAAGAAAATGATCTACCTATGCCAATATGGGTGGCCGAAGTATCCCCTAGTAGACCCTGAGTTTCCTTACCACTGGGATCCCGAAGGGAATTCCAGCACGTACTGGCTAACTCAGTTGAAAGAGTATATAGTGAAACACCGGATGAAGGAGGTATGGTATCAGGCTCACTTTTGAAGGTCGAGTTCCTCCAGAAACAGAAGTAGGACAGTTTGTCAGCAAGATGGAGGAAAGCGAAACTGAGGACTGGATGAGGAGTCCACCGGCATCGGCTCTGGCAGTCCTGGCACCACCGCTCCTGCCGGCTCCAGTTGCCCAGGCTCCACCTCCACCTGCATATCCAGGACTCAGAAGGGAACTGGCTCAATTAAACAAGGACCTAGAGAATTTGCCTCTGGGAGGAAGGTCGGCCAATCCCGTTTCGGCTTTCCCAGCCAGAGAAGTCCCAAATGGCATGAATGTGCAGGGGAATCCAGTCACCGTTTTCATGGCTGTCCCCATAAAATCTGCTGAGTTACGGGATCTGAAAAAGAACCTTCCAAAACTCCATGAGAATGCTCATGAAGTGGCGGAACAGTTGGAATTATTTCTGGGGCCCAATGAATACACATACCAAGAACTGATGTTTATTCTTGGACACCTTTTCACTCCCAAAGAGAGGAATTTCATTAAGAGGGCAGCAATGGCTGCCTGGGATAGGAGACATGCAGAGCAACAGGGAGCAGTGGCTGCAGACGCAAAGTTCCCCATAGCCGATTCAAATTGGAACATCAGTAATAACGCTCATAGGGAGCATATGAGAGATATGAAACGTATGATCATTGAAGGAATTAAATTGGCCATCCCTCAAGGGAAAAACTTGACCAAAGCATTTGAAATAACACAAGGAAAGAATGAGTCCCTGGGGGATTTCTGTGCTCGGCTCTGGGAAGGGTTAACCAAGTACTCCAGTGTGGAGCCAGAAACCCCTGCCTTCGAGACTCTCCTGAAGATGCAATTCGTCACCAAAGCATGGCCAGATATCCAGAAAAAGATCCAGAAGACAGAGGGATGGACTGATTTGGACATGTCAGATTTGATGAGAGCAGCCCAATAAGTTTTTGTGAACCGAGACTCAGTTAAAACCAAACAGAAGTCTCAGATGATGGTAGCTGCTGTGCAAACGGCAACCAAGAATGAAGTTAGGAAAAACAGGGAGACCCAGATTTGAGGCCAAGGTGGAGAGATGAAAGATCTCCCAGCAGGGAGTGGAGACCCCCGGTTAGGTGAGGAGGTCCAGGGGGAAATCAAGGCGGTCGATTCCAATGGCCGTCCCAGAGTAGAACTTGCTTCAGATGCGGGAAAGAGGGACATTTTGCGCACGAATGTCCCAAAACCCCGGAGGAATGAAGCTATGCCCTATACAATTAGGGAAGTTCCAGCTCCCCAAGAGGGACCCGTGGGGAGCCATTGGTAAATGTGTTAGTGGGTCCTGACCATCAGGAATGGCTGCTCCTGATCGACACCGGTGCAAGCCGGACATCTGTCTGCAATCCTGTAAAGGGAGCATGCAGGTCAAAGCAGACTTTAAAGGTGGTTGGGGTGAGTGGGAAATCCCAATAGGTCAAGATTTTGGAAGAGGTGAGATTGGAATTGAATGATGTAGTTACTGAAACCGAAATATTGTATATTCCGGATTCAGGGGTGAACTTGCTAGGAAGAGACTTGTTGGATGTTTTTGGAATAGAATTGTGGGATAGAAGGAAAGAAGTTCACATGTGTATGTTAGCAACGGAAGATGAGGAGAAGATATCATCAGTTGTGTGGGCAGGAGGTGAAGGAGTTATTAGGATGGCAATACAGCCCATTCAGATTAAGATACAACCAGGGATAACTAAACTGTGGACTCCACAATATACTCTGAGTAAGAGAGGTAGGAAAGGGTTGAAACCAGTGACTGACAGATTATTGAAACAGGGACTGTTGGAACCTACTATGTCACCGTTCAATTCACCGGTTTTAGCAGTAATAAAAAAGGATGGGAAGTATAGATTGGTTAATGATTTGAGGAGGATCAATGAGATAGTGGTTCCTAGATTCCCAGTAGTTCCTGATCCCTATACCATCTTGGATCCCTCCCAAAGACAAATGGTTTACTGTGATAGATCTGAAGGATGCCTTTTGGGCGTGTCCCTTGGAGGAGGGGAGTAGAGACTTGTTTGAATGGAATGATCCTGAGAGTGGAAGGAAACAGCAGTTGAGGTGGATTCCTCAGGGATATACCGAGAGCCCTTTGTTGTTTGGACTGGCGTTGGAAGAAAAGTTGGTGTCGTTTGAGAGAGAGAAAGGAATCACCCTAATTCAGTACGTGGATGACTTGTTGTTAACTGGGGAGAAAGAGAAGGATGTGAGAGTGGCTTCTGTGAGTCTGTTGAATTGGCTGAAGGAGCAGGGGCTGAAAGTCTCAAAAGAGAAGCTTCAGTTTGTTGAAAAAAAGGTGAAATATTTGGGACATTACATTCAGCAGGGGGTTAGGTCATTGGACCCTGAAAGGGTGAAGGGGATCATGAGCTTGGCTCCTCCCAGGAACAAGACAGAGGTGCAGAAAACATTGGGATTATTGGGGTATTGTAGAATCTGGGTAAACCAATTCACAGTGTTGGCACAGTTTTTGCATAGAAAGTTGCCTGGAAAGGGAGAGTACATAGAATGGGTGGAGGGAGATAGTGAAAGATGGGAAGAGCTGAAGAAGGCTTTGTCAACCGCTCCGGTTTTAGCCTTGCCAAACCTGAAATTACCATTTCATTTGTATGTGGTGGTGGCTCAGGGAACAGCAGTTGGAGTCCTTGCCCAAAAGGGGGGGGGCAGTACCAGCCGGTAGCCTTCTAAGCAAGGGTTTGGAGCCGGTTGTGAAAGGATGGCCAGTTTGTGTTCAGGCTGTGGCAGCAACAGCGATGTTGGTGGTGGAGAGCAAAAAGTTAACCTTTGTGGAAGCTTTGGTGGTGCATTCACCTCATCAGGTCGACTCAGTGTTGAGCCAGCTGGCTACCACTTGGATGACCAAAGGGAGGATATTGAAGTATGAAACCATTTTGAGAACCAGTCCTGATGTGGTGATAGGAACAGACAAGGGGAAGCGGAAGACCATGATTGTCTATTGCAAGTGGATCTCATGATGAAGGTTAGAGAGGACTTGGAAGAGACTCCATTGGAGAAGGGAGAGAGGTGGTTTATAGATGGATCTAGCAGGGTGGAAAATGGAAAGTGGAAAATGGAAAGCGAAAATCTGGGTTTGCAATAGTAACCGGGGAAGGTGAGGTAATAGAGAAAGGGTCACTCCCAGCTGCTTGGTCAGCCCAGAAATATGAATTGTTTGCCCTGACCAGAGCCTTGGAATTGGCTGAGGGGATGGAAGTAACGATTTGGACTGATTCCAAGTATGCATGGGGGTGGTGCACACGTTTGGGAAAATCTGGAAAGAAAGAGGGTATATCAAGGCGGATGGGAAGCAAATAGAGCAAGTGCAGTTAGTAGAACAAGCCTTAGAGGCATTGCAACTCCCCAGCTGAGTATCAATTGTCCATGTGAGCGCACATCAGAAGGGGAACACACCGGAGGTTGTGGAAAACCGATGGGCGGACAAATGGGTGAAGGAAGCTGCAGGGGAGATAGAGTTGGTAATGGAATCTATGCCAATACTGGAAAAGGAGGATGAGAGGGAGGAATGGGAGCCAGAGAAAAAGGAAAAGTTGGAGTTGGAGAAAGAGGGATGTGTCAAAACCCCAGAGGAATGGAAGATGTCGGAGGGAGTCAAGGTGGTGTCACCCATTGTCATGAGGGGAACATTGGAGAAAGTTCATGAAGGAGGACATTGGGGAATGGAGGCCTTGGTCATGTCCGTTAAACCTCACTATTGGAGTCTGAGGATGTGGACGGTAGCTCAGAGCATCTGCTGGAAATGTTTGATTTGTTTGAAAGTAAATAAGAAAGCGGCACGCAAGAAAGAGATGGGAGGGTGACCCTTAGTGGGTTGGCCTTTTCAGAGAGCACAAATTGATTTCACTGAGTTGCCAGAAAAGGGGGGTTGGAATACCTGCTTGTGATCAAAGATCAACTAACGGGGTGGGTAGAGGCTTATCCCACTAGAAGAGCCACAGCTCCCACAGTAACCAAGATCTTACTAGAACCGATTATCCCATGATACGGAATGATGGAAGCAATAGATTCAGACAGAGGAACTCATTTCACCCAAAAGGTTCTGCAAATGGAAGTGGTGGGGGTGAAATGGGAATTACACAAGCCATGGCATCCTGAATCCAGTGGAAAAATTGAAAAAGCGAATGCAGAACTGAAGAAACACTTGACCAAACTACAACTTGAAAATGGCTTGCCATGGACAAAGAATCTTCCTTTAGCTCTGCTAAGGATCAGAACTTGTCCAAGGAAAGACACAGGGGTTTTTCCTTTTGAAATGCTGATAGGGAGACCCTATTTGGCCAAACTAGGTAATCCCATACCAGAGTTCAGGGACTTGTTCCTTCGGAAATATTTGCTGGCACTGTCTCGGTCTTTGCTTTCTCTTCACAAACAGAGACTGTTGGTGTAATGACCAACTTTGGCTGGTAGCCAACACCCACACGAGGCTGGAGACTGGGTCCTCATAAAGACTTGGAGAAGTGAAAAACTGCAACCTAGCTGGGAAGGTCCGTACCAGGTGCTAATGACGACGGAATCTGGAGTCTGTACTTGGGAAGGAGGCTGGACGCATTACAACAGAGTCAAGAAAGCACTGGAACCTGAGAAACCTTGGAAGGCAATCCCAGTGGATGGTCAGCTGTTAAAGGTAACCTTGAAGAAACAGCCAGCAGAAACCACCATGGAGATGTCGGCTGAACTCTGGAGAGGACTATTTGTTGCAACTATATTTACATTAATACATCAAAGAAGTTCACAATATGTTGGACCTGCGGGTGACTTGGGAACAGACTTGTGAGATGACAATGTGTTCATAAAGGATCTCAAGAAGGTCTCACATTCCTTGAACATCACCAATTGCTGGTTATGCATGCACATGCCAGGAAGAACAGGTGAACTGGAGTGGCACATGTACAATCGGGTATGTGATACCGGTGATATATAAACTTGATGGCCTTCCCCAAGGCTGGATACGAAATAAAAGAGACTCAGAATCTGGCCTTACCTGGAGACTCTGGACCCAAATCTCCCGTGGTATAATAACACCATTGGGAGTAGCCATTGTTAGGGACAACATTGTTCACCCTAACTGTTTTAGGTGAAATACTAACTATGAATAATAGTTAGTGTATGCAGCTTTAACTGTAAAATAGCAATTGTGGGTGTGGTTATGAAAACCATATAAAAGTAGCAAGGCTACAGCTTGCTCTCTCTCTCTCTGGCTTTGATGATCACTGATTACTGCTTGGAAGCAAGACTGCATTGCTCGAACGGGAGAGACAACAACGGACTGATTTATGTGAACTGACAATAGGATATTCTACATGGACTTTGCTAACTGAATATCCCTGAATGGACTGACTACATGGTAAATGAATATTGGACTGTTTTTGACTATGCCATAAACTTATACTGGAATAAAATATATTCTTGATAGCACAAGCGTATCTGTTATTTTTACTGTATGTTA